>JAATWR010000122.1:0-50000 GCA_018703725.1 Brassica juncea
ATCATAATAAGTAAGTGGAGGATGCAACTATGCAATAAAACAATATTGTCATATTTTTTGAATTTCACTCAAAATTTGTAGGTTAACCCCTACGAAAATATTGAGTTTTTCGTTAACTGGAGCTTATACTCTTAAGTGTTGTTTAAAAATATTTAACCACATTCTACATCTGTAATAATCTATTCTAATCTGTCTTTCAAGGTTCATTTACGTAATTTAATTTTTAACAATTAATTTAGTTTAAATTCATATACTGGTTAATTAAGTGGATAGACACTATTAAATCACTATTATCTAAAGAAAGGGAGACAACAAAGGTTCCTAACCTCTTCGACCATCATAATATATAAGTGGAGGATGCAACAATGCAATAAAACTATATTGTCATATTTTTTGAATTTCACTTAAAATTTGTAGGTTAACCCCTACGAAAATATATAGTTTTCCTTTTACTAGAGCTTATACTCTTTAGTGTTGTTTAAAAATATTTAACCACATTCTACTTTTGTATTAATGTATTCTAAACTATCTTTCAAGGTTCATTTACGTCATTCAAATTTTTAACAATTAATTTAGTTTAAAATCATATACTGCTTAAATAAGTGGATTAAACACTATTAAATCACTATTATCTTAAGAAACGGAGACAACAAAGGTTCCTAACCTCTTTGACCATCATAATATGTAAGTGGAGGATGCAACTATGCAATAGAACAATATTGTCATATTTTTCGAATTTCACTCAAAATTTGTAGGTTAACCCCTACGAAAACATTGTGTTTTTCATTAACTTGAGCTTATACTCTTTAGTGTTGTTTAAAAATATTTAACAACATTCTACATTGTATTAATGTATTCTAAGCTATCGTTCAAGGTTCATTTACGTCATTCAAATTTTTAACAATTAATTTAGTTTTAAATCATATACTGCTTAAATAAGTGGATTAAACACTATTAAATCACTATTATCTTAAGAAACGGAGACAACAAAGGTTCCTAACAGCTTTGACCATCATAATAAGTAAGTGGAGGATGCAACTATGCAATAAAACAATATTGTCATATTTTTTGAATTTCACTCAAAATTTGTAGGTTAACCCCTACGAAAATATTGAGTTTTTCGTTAACTGGAGCTTATACTCTTAAGTGTTGTTTAAAAATATTTAACCACATTCTTCATTTGTAATAATCTATTCAAATCTAGGTTTCAAGGTTCATTTACGTAATTTAATTTTTAACAATTAATTTAGTTTAAATTCATATACTGCTTAAATAAGTGGATAGACACTATTAAATCACTATTATCTAAAGAAAGGGAGACAACAAAGGTTCCTAACCTCTTTGACCATCATAATATATAAGTGGAGGATGCAACTATGCAGTAGAAACAATATTGTCATATTTTTTGAATTTCATTCAAAATTTGTAGGTTAACCCCTACGAAAATATTGAGTTTTCCTTTAACTAGAGCTTATACTCTTTAGTGTTGTTTAAAAATATTTAACTACATTCTACATTTGTATTAATGTATTCTAAACTATCGTTCAAGGTTCATTTACGTCATTCAAATTTTAACAATTAATTTAGTTTAAAATCATATACTTCTTAAATAAGCGGATTAAACACTATTAAATCACTATTATCTAAAGAAACGGAGACAACAAAGGTTCCTAACTTCTTTGACCATCATAATATGTAAGTGGAGGATGCAACTATGCAATAAAACTATATTGTCATATTTTTTGAATTTCACTTAAAATTTGTAGGTTAACCCCTACGAAAATATTGAGTTTTCCTTTAACTAGAGCTTAAACTCTTTAGTGTTGTTTAAAAATATTTAACCACATTCTACATTTGTATTAATGTATTCTAAACTATCTTTCAAAGTTCATTTACATCATTCTAATTTTTAACAATTAATTTAGTTTAAAATCATATACTGCTTAAATAAGTAGACTAAATACTACTTAAATCACTATTATCTAAAGAAACGGAGACAACAAAGGTTCCTAACCTCTTTGACCATTCATAATATGTAAGTGGAGGATGCAACTATGCAATAAAACAATATTGTCATATTTTTTGAATTTCACTCAAATTTGTAGGTTAACCCCTACGAAACATTGTGTTTTCATTAACTTAGAGCTTATACTCTTTAGTGTTGTTTAAAAATATTTAACACATTCTACATTTGTATTAATGTATTCTAAGCTATCGTTCAAGGTTCATTTACGTCATTCAAATTTTTAACAATTAATTTAGTTTTAAATCATATACTGCTTAAATAAGTGGATTAAACACTATTAAATCACTATTATCTTAAGAAACGGAGACAACAAAGGTTCCTAACCTCTTTGACCATCATAATAAGTAAGTGGAGGATGCAACTATGGAATAAAACAATATTGTCATATTTTTTGAATTTCACTCAAAATTTGTAGGTTAACCCCTACGAAAATATTGAGTTTTTCGTTAACTAGAGCCTATACTCTTAAGTGTTGTTTAAAAATATTTAACCACATTCTACATTTGTAATAATCTATTCAAATCTATCTTTCAAGGTTCATTTACGTAATTTAATTTTTAACAATTAATTTAGTTTAAATTCATATACTGCTTAAATAAGTGGATAGACACTATTAAATCACTATTATCTAAAGAAAGGGAGACAACAAAGGTTCCTAACCTCTTTGACCATCATAATATATAAGTGGAGGATGCAACTATGCAGTAAAACAATATTGTCATATTTTTTGAATTTCACTCAAAATTTGTAGGTTAACCCCTACGAAAATATTGAGTTTTCCTTTAACTAGAGCTTATACTCTTTAGTGTTGTTTAAAAATATTTAACCACATTCTACATTTGTATTAATGTATTTTAAACTATCGTTCAAGGTTCATTTACGTCATTCAAATTTTTAACAATTAATTTAGTTTAAAATCATATACTTCTTAAATAAGCGGATTAAACACTATTAAATCACTATTATCTAAAGAAACGGAGACAACAAAGGTTCCTAACCTTTTGACCATCATAATATGTAAGTGGAGGATGCAACTATGCAATAAAACTATATTGTCATATTTTTTGAATTTCACTTAAAATTTGTAGGTTAACCCCTACGAAAATATTGAGTTTTCCTTTAACTAGAGCTTATATTCTTTAGTGTTGTTTAAAAATATTTAACCACATTCTACATTTGTATTAATGTATTCTAAAATATCTTTCAAAGGTTCATTTACAGTCATTCTAAATTTTTAACAATTAATTTAGTTTAAAATCATATACTGCTTAAATAGTGGACTTAAAACACTATTAAATCACTATTATCTAAAGAAACGGAGACAACAAAGGTTCCTAACCTCTTTGACCATTATAATATGTAAGTGGAGGATGCAACTATGCAATAAAACAATATTATCATATTTTTTGAATTTCACTCAAAATTTGTAGGTTAACCCCTACGAAAACATTGTGTTTTCATTAACTTGTAGCTTATACTCTTTAGTGTTGTTTAAAAATATTTAACCACATTCTACATTCTGTAATAATCTATTCTAATCTGTCTTTCAAGGTTCATTTACGTAATTTAATTTTTAACAATTAATTTAGTTTAAATTCATATACTGCTTAATTAAGTGGATAGACACTATTAAATCACTATTATCTAAAGAAAGGGAGACAACAAAGGTTCCTAACCTCTTCGACCATCATAATATATAAGTGGAGGATGCAACTATGTCAGTAAAACAATATTGTCATATTTTTTGAATTTCACTCAAAATTTATAGGTTAACCCCTACGAAAATATTGAGTTTTCCTTTAACTAGAGCTTATACTCTTTAGTGTTGTTTAAAAATATTTAACCACATTCTACATTTGTATTAATGTATTCTAAACTATCGTTCAAGGTTCATTTACGTCATTCAAATTTTTAACAATTAATTTAGTTTAAAATCATATACTTCTTAAATATGCGGATTAAACACTATTAAATCACTATTATCTAAAGAAAAGGAGACAACAAAGGTTCCTAACCTCTTTGACCATCATAATATGTAAGTGGAGGATGCAACTATGCAATAAAACTATATTGTCATATTTTTTGAATTTCACTTAAAATTTGTAGGTTAACCCCTACGAAAATATTGAGTTTTCCTTTTACTAGAGCTTATACTCTTTAGTGTTGTTTAAAAATATTTAACCACATTCTACTTTTGTATTAATGTATTCTAAACTATCTTTCAAGGTTCATTTACATCATTCAAATTTTTAACAATTAATTTAGTTTAAAATCATATACTGCTTAAATAAGTGGATTAAACACTATTAAATCACTATTATCTTAAGAAACGGAGACAACAAAGGTTCCTAACCTCTTTGACCATCATAATATGTAAGTGGAGGATGCAACTATGCAATAGAACAATATTGTTATATTTTTTGAATTTCACTCAAAATTTGTAGGTTAACCCCTACAAAAACATTGTGTTTTTCATTAACTTGAGCTTATACTCTTTAGTATTGTTTAAAAATATTTAACAACATTCTACATTTGTATTAATGTATTCTAAGCTATCGTTCAAGGTTCATTTACGTCATTCAAATTTTTAACAATTAATTTAGTTTTAAATCATATACTGCTTAAATAAGTTGATTAAACACTATTAAATCACTATTATCTTAAGAAACGGAGACAACAAAGGTTCCTAACATCTTTGACCATCATAATATGTAAGTGGAGGATGCAACTATGCAATAAAACTATATTGTCATATTTTTTGAATTTCACTTAAAATTTGTAGGTTAACCCCTACGAAAATATTGAGTTTTCCTTTAACTAGAGCTTAAACTCTTTAGTGTTGTTTAAAAATATTTAACCACATTCTACATTTGTATTAATGTATTCTAAACTATCTTTCAAGGTTCATTTACGTCATTCTAATTTTTAACAATTAATTTAGTTTAAATCATATACTGCTTAAATAAGTGGACTAAATACTACTAAATCACTATTATCTAAAGAAACGGAGACAACAAAGGTTCCTAACCTCTTTGACCATTATAATATGTAAGTGGAGGATGCAACTATGCAATAAAACTATATTGTCATATTTTTTGAATTTCACTTAAAATTTGTAGGTTAACCCCTACGAAAATATTGAGTTTTCCTTTAACTAGAGCTTAAACTCTTTAGTGTTGTTTAAAAATATTTAACCACATTCTACATTTGTATTAATGTATTCTAAACTATCTTTCAAGGTTCATTTACGTCATTCAATTTTTAACAATTAATTTAGTTTAAAATCATATACTGCTTAAATATGTAGATTAAATACTATTAAATCACTATTATCTAAAGAAACGGAGACAACAAAGGTTCCTAACCTCTTTGACCATCATAATATGTAAGTGGAGGATGCAACTATGCAATAGAACAATATTGTCATATTTTTCGAATTTCACTCAAAATTTGTAGGTTAACCCCTACGAAAACATTGTGTTTTTCATTAACTTGAGCTTATACTCTTTAGTGTTGTTTAAAAATATTTAACAACATTCTACATTTGTATTAATGTATTCTAAGCTATCGTTCAAGGTTCATTTACGTCATTCAAATTTTTAACAATTAATTTAGTTTTAAATCATATACTGCTTAAATAAGTGGATTAAACACTATTAAATCACTATTATCTTAAGAAACGGAGACAACAAAGGTTCCTAACCTCTTTGACCATCATAATATAGTAAGTGGAGGATGCAACTATGCAATAAAACAATATTGTCATATTTTTTGAATTTCACTCAAAATTTGTAGGTTAACCCCTACGAAAATATTGAGTTTTTCGTTAACTGGAGCTTATACTCTTAAGTGTTGTTTAAAAATATTTAACCACATTCTACATTTGTAATAATCTATTCTAAATCTATCTTTCAAGGTTCATTTACGTAATTTAATTTTTAACAATTAATTTAGTTTAAATTCATATACTGCTTAAATAAGTGGATAGACACTATTAAATCACTATTATCTAAAGAAAGGGAGACAACAAAGGTTCCTAACCTCTTTGACCATCATAATATATAAGTGGAGGATGCAACTATGCAGTAAAACAATATTGTCATATTTTTTGAATTTCACTCAAAATTTGTAGGTTAACCCCTACGAAAATATTGAGTTTTTCGTTAACTGGAGCTTATACTCTTAAGTGTTGTTTAAAAATATTTAACCACATTCTACATCTGTAATAATCTATTCTAATCTGTCTTTCAAGGTTCATTTACGTAATTTAATTTTTAACAATTAATTTAGTTTAAATTCATATACTGCTTAATTAAGTGGATAGACACTATTAAATCACTATTATCTAAAGAAAGGGAGACAACAAAGGTTCCTAACCTCTTCGACCATCATAATATATAAGTGGAGGATGCAACTATGTAGTAAAACAATATTGTCATATTTTTTGAATTTCACTCAAAATTTGTAGCTTAACCCCTACGAAAATATTGAGTTTTCCTTTAACTAGAGCTTATACTCTTTAGTGTTGTTTAAAAATATTTAACCACATTCTACATTTGTATTAATGTATTCTAAACTATCGTTCAAGGTTCATTTACGTCATTCAAATTTTTAACAATTAATTTAGTTTAAAATCATATACTTCTTAAATAAGCGGATTAAAAACTATTAAATCACTATTATCTAAAGAAAAGGAGACAACAAAGGTTCCTAACCTCTTTGACCATCATAATATGTAAGTGGAGGATGCAACTATGCAATAAAACTATATTGTCATATTTTTTGAATTTCACTTAAAATTTGTAGGTTAACCCCTACGAAAATATTGAGTTTTCCTTTTACTAGAGCTTATACTCTTTAGTGTTGTTTAAAAATATTTAACCACATTCTACTTTTGTATTAATGTATTCTAAACTATCTTTCAAGGTTCATTTACGTCATTCAAATTTTTAACAATTAATTTAGTTTAAAATCATATACTGCTTAAATAAGTGGATTAAACACTATTAAATCACTATTATCTTAAGAAACGGAGACAACAAAGGTTCCTAACCTCTTTGACCATCATAATATGTAAGTGGAGGATGCAACTATGCAATAGAACAATATTGTTCATATTTTTTGAATTTCACTCAAAATTTGTAGGTTAACCCCTACGAAAACATTGTGTTTTCATTAACTAGAGCTTATACTCTTTAGTGTTGTTTAAAAATATTTAACAACATTCTACATTTGTATTAATGTATTCTAAGCTATCGTTCAAGGTTCATTTACGTCATTCAAATTTTTAACAATTAATTTAGTTTTAAATCATATACTGCTTAAATAAGTGGATTAAACACTATTAAATCACTATTATCTTAAGAAACGGAGACAACAAAGGTTCCTAACCTCTTTGACCATCATAATATGTAAGTGGAGGATGCAACTATGCAATAAAACTATATTGTCATATTTTTTGAATTTCACTTCAAAATTTGTAGGTTAACCCCTACGAAAATATTGAGTTTTCCTTTAACTAGAGCTTAAACTCTTTAGTGTTGTTTAAAAATATTTAACCACATTCTACATTTGTATTAATGTATTCTAAACTATCTTTCAAAGTTCATTTACATCATTCTAATTTTTAACAATTAATTTAGTTTAAAATCATATACTGCTTAAATATGTAGACTAAATACTACTAAATCACTATTATCTAAAGAAACGGAGACAACAAAGGTTCCTAACCTCTTTGACCATTATAATATGTAAGTGGAGGATGCAACTATGCAATAAAACAATATTATCACATTTTTTGAATTTCACTCAAAATTTGTAGGTTAACCCCTACGAAAACATTGTGTTTTTCATTAACTTGAGCTTATACTCTTTAGTGTTGTTTAAAAATATTTAACAACATTCTACATTTGTATTAATGTATTCTAAGCTATCGTTCAAGGTTCATTTACGTCATTCAAATTTTTAACAATTAATTTAGTTTTAAATCATATACTGCTTAAATAAGTGGATTAAACACTATTAAATCACTATTATCTTAAGAAACGGAGACAACAAAGGTTCCTAACCTCTTTGACCATCATAATAAGTAAGTGGAGGATGCAACTATGGAATAAAACAATATTGTCATATTTTTTGAATTTCACTCAAAATTTGTAGGTTAACCCCTACGAAAATATTGAGTTTTTCGTTAACTAGAGCCTATACTCTTAAGTGTTGTTTAAAAATATTTAACCACATTCTACATTTGTAATAATCTATTCTAAATCTATCTTTCAAGGTTCATTTACGTAATTTAATTTTTAACAATTAATTTAGTTTAAATTCATATACTGCTTAAATAAGTGGATAGACACTATTAAATCACTATTATCTAAAGAAAGGGAGACAACAAAGGTTCCTAACCTCTTTGACCATCATAATATATAAGTGGAGGATGCAACTATGCAGTAAAACAATATTGTCATATTTTTTGAATTTCACTCAAAATTTGTAGGTTAACCCCTACGAAAATATTGAGTTTTCCTTTAACTAGAGCTTATACTCTTTAGTGTTGTTTAAAAATATTTAACCACATTCTACATTTGTATTAATGTATTTTAAACTATCGTTCAAGGTTCATTTACGTCATTCAAATTTTTAACAATTAATTTAGTTTAAAATCATATACTTCTTAAATAAGCGGATTAAACACTATTAAATCACTATTATCTAAAGAAACGGAGACAACAAAGGTTCCTAACCTTTTTGACCATCATAATATGTAAGTGGAGGATGCAACTATGCAATAAAACTATATTGTCATATTTTTTGAATTTCACTTAAAATTTGTAGGTTAACCCCTACGAAAATATTGAGTTTTCCTTTAACTAGAGCTTATATTCTTTAGTGTTGTTTAAAAATATTTAACCACATTCTACATTTGTATTAATGTATTCTAAAATATCTTTCAAAGTTCATTTACATCATTCTAATTTTTAACAATTAATTTAGTTTAAAATCATATACTGCTTAAATATGAAGACTAAATACTACTAAATCACTATTATCTAAAGAAACGGAGACAACAAAGGTTCCTAACCTCTTTGACCATTATAATATGTAAGTGGAGGATGCAACTATGCAATAAAACAATATTATCACATTTTTTGAATTTCACTCAAAATTTGTAGGTTAACCCCTACGAAAACATTGTGTTTTTCATTAACTTGTGCTTATACTCTTTAGTGTTATTTAAAAATATTTAACCACATTCTACATCTGTAATAATCTATTCTAATCTGTCTTTCAAGGTTCATTTACGTAATTTAATTTTTAACAATTAATTTAGTTTAAATTCATATACTGGCTTAATTAAGTGGATAGACACTATTAAATCACTATTATCTAAAGAAAGGGAGACAACAAAGGTTCCTAACCTCTTCGACCATCATAATATATAAGTGGAGGATGCAACTATGTAGTAAAACAATATTGTCATATTTTTTGAATTTCACTCAAAATTTATAGGTTAACCCCTACGAAAATATTGAGTTTTCCTTTAACTAGAGCTTATACTCTTTAGTGTTGTTTAAAAATATTTAACCACATTCTACATTTGTATTAATGTATTCTAAACTATCGTTCAAGGTTCATTTACGTCATTCAAATTTTTAACAATTAATTTAGTTTAAAATCATATACTTCTTAAATATGCGGATTAAACACTATTAAATCACTAGTATCTAAAGAAAAGGAGACAACAAAGGTTCCTAACCTCTTTGACCATCATAATATGTAAGTGGAGGATGCAACTATGCAATAAAACTATATTGTCATATTTTTTGAATTTCACTTAAAATTTGTAGGTTAACCCCTACGAAAATATTGAGTTTTCCTTTTACTAGAGCTTATACTCTTTAGTGTTGTTTAAAAATATTTAACCACATTCTACTTTTGTATTAATGTATTCTAAACTATCTTTCAAGGTTCATTTACGTCATTCAAATTTTTAACAATTAATTTAGTTTAAAATCATATACTGCTTAAATAAGTGGATTAAACACTATTAAATCACTATTATCTTAAGAAACGGAGACAACAAAGGTTCCTAACCTCTTTGACCATCATAATATGTAAGTGGAGGATGCAACTATGCAATAGAACAATATTGTTATATTTTTTGAATTTCACTCAAAATTTGTAGGTTAACCCCTACAAAAACATTGTGTTTTTCATTAACTTGAGCTTATACTCTTTAGTATTGTTTAAAAATATTTAACAACATTCTACATTTGTATTAATGTATTCTAAGCTATCGTTCAAGGTTCATTTACGTCATTCAAATTTTTAACAATTAATTTAGTTTTAAATCATATACTGCTTAAATAAGTGGATTAAACACTATTAAATCACTATTATTTTAAGAAACGGAGACAACAAAGGTTCCTAACATCTTTGACCATCATAATAAGTAAGTGGAGGATGCAACTATGGAATAAAACAATATTGTCATATTTTTTGAATTTCACTCAAAATTTGTAGGTTAACCCCTACGAAAATATTGAGTTTTTCGTTAACTAGGGCCTATACTCTTAAGTGTTGTTTAAAAATATTTAACCACATTCTACATTTGTAATAATCTATTCAAATCTATCTTTCAAGGTTCATTTACGTAATTTAATTTTTAACAATTAATTTAGTTTAAATTCATATACTGCTTAAATAAGTGGATAGACACTATTAAATCACTATTATCTAAAGAAAGGGAGACAACAAAGGTTCCTAACCTCTTTGACCATCATAATATATAAGTGGAGGATGCAACTATGCAGTAAAACAATATTGTCATATTTTTTGAATTTCATTCAAAATTTGTATGTTAACCCCTACGAAAATATTGAGTTTTCCTTTAACTAGAGCTTATACTCTTTAGTGTTGTTTAAAAATATTTAACCACATTCTACATTTGTATTAATTTATTCTAAACTATCGTTCAAGGTTCATTTACGTCATTCAAATTTTTAACAATTAATTTAGTTTAAAATCATATACTTCTTAAATAAGCGGATTAAACACTACTAAATCACTATTATCTAAAGAAACGGAGACAACAAAGGTTCCTAACCTCTTTGACCATTCATAATATGTAAGTGGAGGATGCAACTATGCAATAAAACAATATTAGTCATATTTTTTGAATTTCACTCAAAATTTGTAAGTTAACCCCTACGAAAACATTGTGTTTTTCAGTAACTTGAGCTTATACTCTTTAGTGTTGTTTAAAAATATTTAACCACATTCTACTTTTGTATTAATGTATTCTAAACTATCTTTCAAGGTTCATTTACGTCATTCAAATTTTTAACAATTAATTTAGTTTAAAATCATATACTGCTTAAATAAGTGGATTAAACACTATTAAATCACTATTATCTTAAGAAAAGGAGACAACAAAGGTTCCTAACCTCTTTGAACATCATAATATGTAAGTGGAGGATGCAACTATGCAATAGAACAATATTGTCATATTTTTTTAATTCACTCAAAATTTGTAGGTTAACCCCTACGAAAACATTGTGTTTTTCATTAACTTGAGCTTATACTCTTTAGTGTTGTTTAAAAATATTTAACAACATTCTACATTTTTATTAATGTATTCTAAGCTATCGTTCAATGGTTCATTTACGTCATTCAAATTTTTAACAATTAATTTAGTTTTAAATCATATACTGCTTAAATAAGTGGATTAAACACTATTAAATCACTATTATCTTAAGAAACGGAGACAACAAAGGTTCCTAACCTCTTTGACCGTCATAATAAGTAAGTGGAGGATGCAACTATGGAATAAAACAATATTGTCATATTTTTTGAATTTCACTCAAAATTTGTAGGTTAACCCCTACGAAAATATTGAGTTTTTCGTTAACTAGAGCCTATACTCTTAAGTGTTGTTTAAAAATATTTAACCACATTCTACATTTGTAATAATTTATTCAAATCTATCTTTCAAGGTTCATTTACGTAATTTAATTTTTAACAATTAATTTAGTTTAAATTCATATACTGCTTAAATAAGTGGATAGACACTATTAAATCACTATTATCTAAAGAAAGGGAGACAACAAAGGTTCCTAACCTCTTTGACCATCATAATATATAAGTGGAGGATGCAACTATGCAGTAAAACAATATTGTCATATTTTTTGAATTTCACTCAAAATTTGTAGGTTAACCCCTACGAAAATATTGAGTTTTCCTTTAACTAGAGCTTATACTCTTTAGTGTTGTTTAAAAATATTTAACCACATTCTACATTTGTATTAATGTATTCTAAACTATCGTTCAAGGTTCATTTATGTCATTCAAATTTTTAACAATTAATTTTGTTTAAAATCATATACTTCTTAAATAAGCGGATTAAACACTATTAAATCACTATTATCTAAAGAAACGGAGACAACAAAGGTTCCTAACCTCTTTGACCATCATAATATGTAAGTGGAGGATGCAACTATGCAATAAAACTATATTGTCATATTTTTGGAATTTCACTCAAAATTTGTAGGTTAACCCTACGAAAATATTGAGTTTTCCTTTAACTAGAGCTTATACTCTTTAGTGTTGTTTAAAAATATTTAACCACATTCTACATTTGTATTAATGTATTCTAAAATATCTTTCAAAGTTCATTTACATCATTCTAATTTTTAACAATTAATTTAGTTTAAAATCATATACTGCTTAAATATGTAGACTAAATACTACTAAATCACTATTATCTAAAGAAACGGAGACAACAAAGGTTCCTAACCTCTTTGACCATTATAATATGTAAGTGGAGGATGCAACTATGCAATAAAACAATATTATCACATTTTTTGAATTTCACTCAAAATTTGTAGGTTAACCCCTACGAAAACATTGTGTTTTTCATTAACTTGTGCTTATACTCTTTAGTGTTATTTAAAAATATTTAACCACATTCTACATCTGTAATAATCTATTCTAATCTGTCTTTCAAGGTTCATTTACGTAATTTAATTTTTAACAATTAATTTAGTTTAAATTCATATACTGGTTAATTAAGTGGATAGACACTATTAAATCACTATTATCTAAAGAAAGGGAGACAACAAAGGTTCCTAACCTCTTCGACCATCATAATATATAAGTGGAGGATGCAACTATGTAGTAAAACAATATTGTCATATTTTTTGAATTTCACTCAAAATTTATAGGTTAACCCCTACGAAAATATTGAGTTTTCCTTTAACTAGAGCTTATACTCTTTAGTGTTGTTTAAAAATATTTAACCACATTCTACATTTGTATTAATGTATTCTAAACTATCGTTCAAGGTTCATTTACGTCATTCAAATTTTTAACAATTAATTTAGTTTAAAATCATATACTTCTTAAATATGCGGATTAAACACTATTAAATCACTATTATCTAAAGAAAAGGAGACAACAAAGGTTCCTAACCTCTTTGACCATCATAATATGTAAGTGGAGGATGCAACTATGCAATAAAACTATATTGTCATATTTTTTGAATTTCACTTAAAATTTGTAGGTTAACCCCTACGAAAATATTGAGTTTTCCTTTTACTAGAGCTTATACTCTTTAGTGTTGTTTAAAAATATTTAACCACATTCTACTTTTGTATTAATGTATTCTAAACTATCTTTCAAGGTTCATTTACAGTCATTCAAATTTTTAACAATTAATTTAGTTTAAAATCATATACTGCTTAAATAAGTGGATTAAACACTATTAAATCACTATTATCTTAAGAAACGGAGACAACAAAGGTTCCTAACCTCTTTGACCATCATAATATGTAAGTGGAGGATGCAACTATGCAATAGAACAATATTGTCATATTTTTCGAATTTCACTCAAAATTTGTAGGTTAACCCCTACGAAAACATTGTGTTTTTCATTAACTTGAGCTTATACTCTTTAGTGTTGTTTAAAAATATTTAACAACATTCTACATTTGTATTAATGTATTCTAAGCTATCGTTCAAGGTTCATTTACGTCATTCAAATTTTTAACAATTAATTTAGTTTTAAATCATATACTGCTTAAATAAGTGGATTAAACACTATTAAATCACTATTATCTTAAGAAACGGAGACAACAAAGGTTCCTAACATCTTTGACCATCATAATAAGTAAGTGGAGGATGCAACTATGCAATAAAACAATATTGTCATATTTTTTGAATTTCACTCAAAATTTGTAGGTTAACCCCTACGAAAATATTGAGTTTTTCGTTAACTAGGAGCCTTATACTCTTAAGTGTTGTTTAAAAATATTTAACCACATTCTACATTTGTAATAATCTATTCAAATCTATCTTTCAAGGTTCATTTACGTAATTTAATTTTTAACAATTAATTTAGTTTAAATTCATATACTGCTTAAATAAGTGGATAGACACTATTAAATCACTATTATCTAAAGAAAGGGAGACAACAAAGGTTCCTAACCTCTTTGACCATCATAATATATAAGTGGAGGATGCAACTATGCAGTAAAACAATATTGTCATATTTTTTGAATTTCATTCAAAATTTGTATGTTAACCCCTACGAAAATATTGAGTTTTCCTTTAACTAGAGCTTATACTCTTTAGTGTTGTTTAAAAATATTTAACCACATTCTACATTTGTATTAATTTATTCTAAACTATCGTTCAAGGTTCATTTACGTCATTCAAATTTTTAACAATTAATTTAGTTTAAAATCATATACTTCTTAAATAAGCGGATTAAACACTACTAAATCACTATTATCTAAAGAAACGGAGACAACAAAGGTTCCTAACCTCTTTGACCATTATAATATGTAAGTGGAGGATGCAACTATGCAATAAAACAATATTATCACATTTTTGAATTTCACTCAAAATTTGTAAGTTAACCCCTACGAAAACATTGTGTTTTTCAGTAACTTGAGCTTATACTCTTTAGTGTTGTTTAAAAATATTTAACCACATTCTACTTTTGTATTAATGTATTCTAAACTATCTTTCAAGGTTCATTTACGTCATTCAAATTTTTAACAATTAATTTAGTTTAAAATCATATACTGCTTAAATAAGTGGATTAAACACTATTAAATCACTATTATCTTAAGAAAAGGAGACAACAAAGGTTCCTAACCTCTTTGACCATCATAATATGTAAGTGGAGGATGCAACTATGCAATAGAACAATATTGTCATATTTTTTGAATTCACTCAAAATTTGTAGGTTAACCCCTACGAAAACATTGTGTTTTTCATTAACTTGAGCTTATACTCTTTAGTGTTGTTTAAAAATATTTAACAACATTCTACATTTTTATTAATGTATTCTAAGCTATCGTTCATGGTTCATTTACGTCATTCAAATTTTTAACAATTAATTTAGTTTTAAATCATATACTGCTTAAATAAGTGGATTAAACACTATTAAATCACTATTATCTTAAGAAACGGAGACAACAAAGGTTCCTAACCTCTTTGACCGTCATAATAAGTAAGTGGAGGATGCAACTATGCAATAAAAAAATATTGTCATATTTTTTGAATTTCACTCAAAATTTGTAGGTTAACCCCTACGAAAATATTGAGTTTTTCGTTAACTAGAGCCTATACTCTTAAGTGTTGTTTAAAAATATTTAACCACATTCTACATTTGTAATAATTTATTCAAATCTATCTTTCAAGGTTCATTTACGTAATTTAATTTTTAACAATTAATTTAGTTTAAATTCATATACTGCTTAAATAAGTGGATAGACACTATTAAATCACTATTATCTAAAGAAAGGGAGACAACAAAGGTTCCTAACCTCTTTGACCATCATAATATATAAGTGGAGGATGCAACTATGCAGTAAAACAATATTGTCATATTTTTTGAATTTCACTCAAAATTTGTAGGTTAACCCCTACGAAAATATTGAGTTTTCCTTTAACTAGAGCTTATACTCTTTAGTGTTGTTTAAAAATATTTAACCACATTCTACATTTGTATTAATGTATTCTAAAATATCTTTCAAAGTTCATTTACATCATTCTAATTTTTAACAATTAATTTAGTTTAAAATCATATACTGCTTAAATATGTAGACTAAATACTACTAAATCACTATTATCTAAAGAAACGGAGACAACAAAGGTTCCTAACCTCTTTGACCATTATAATATGTAAGTGGAGGATGCAACTATGCAATAAAACAATATTATCACATTTTTTGAATTTCACTCAAAATTTGTAGGTTAACCCCTACGAAAACATTGTGTTTTTCATTAACTTGAGCTTATACTCTTTAGTGTTGTTTAAAAATATTTAACCACATTCTACATCTGTAATAATCTATTCTAATCTGTCTTTCAAGGTTCATTTACGTAATTTAATTTTTAACAATTAATTTAGTTTAAATTCATATACTGCTTAATTAAGTGGATAGACACTATTAAATCACTATTATCTAAAGAAAGGGAGACAACAAAGGTTCCTAACCTCTTTGACCATCATAATGTATAAGTAGAGGATGCAACTATGCAGTAAAACAATATTGTCATATTTTTTGAATTTCACTCAAAATTTGTAGGTTAACCCCTACGAAAATATTGAGTTTTCCTTTAACTAGAGCTTATACTCTTTAGTGTTGTTTAAAAATATTTAACAACATTCTACATTTGTATTAATGTATTCTAAACTATCGTTCAAGGTTCATTTACGTCATTCAAATTTTTAACAATTAATTTAGTTTAAAATCATATACTTCTTAAATATGCGGATTAAACACTATTAAATCACTATTATCTAAAGAAAAGGAGACAACAAAGGTTCCTAACCTCTTTGACCATCATAATATGTAAGTGGAGGATGCAACTATGCAATAAAACTATATTCTCATATTTTTTGAATTTCACTTAAAATTTGTAGGTTAACCCCTACGAAAATATTGAGTTTTCCTTTTACTAGAGCTTATACTCTTTAGTGTTGTTTAAAAATATTTAACCACATTCTACTTTTGTATTAATGTATTCTAAACTATCTTTCAAGGATCATTTACGTCATTCTAATTTTTAACAATTAATTTAGTTTAAAATCATATACTGCTTAAATAAGTGGATTAAACACTATTAAATCACTATTATCTTAAGAAACGGAGACAACAAAGGTTCCTAACCTCTTTGACCATCATAATATGTAAGTGGAGGATGCAACTATGCAATAGAACAATATTGTCATATTTTTTGAATTTCACTCAAAATTTGTAGGTTAACCCCTACAAAAACATTGTGTTTTTCATTAACTTGAGCTTATACTCTTTAGTGTTGTTTAAAAATATTTAACAACATTCTACATTTGTATTAATGTATTCTAAGCTATCGTTCAAGGTTCATTTACGTCATTCAAGTTTTTAACAATTAATTTAGTTTTAAATCATATACTGCTTAAATAAGTGGATTAAACACTATTAAATCACTATTATCTTAAGAAACGGAGACAACAAAGGTTCCTAACATCTTTGACCATCATAATAAGTAAGTGGAGGATGCAACTATGCAATAAAACAATATTGTCATATTTTTTGAATTTCACTCAAAATTTGTAGGTTAACCCCTACGAAAATATTGAGTTTTTCGTTAACTGGAGCTTATGCTCTTAAGTGCTGTTTAAAAATATTTAACCACATTATACATTTGTAATAATCTATTCAAATCTATCTTTCAAGGTTCATTTACGTAATTTAATTTTTAACAATTAATTTAGTTTAAATTCATATACTGCTTAAATAAGTGGATAGACACTATTAAATCACTATTATCTAAAGAAAGGGAGACAACAAAGGTTCCTAACCTCTTTGACCATCATAATATATAAGTGGAGGATGCAACTATGCAGTAAAACAATATTGTCATATTTTTTGAATTTCATTCAAAATTTGTAGGTTAACCCCTACGAAAATATTGAGTTTTCCTTTAACTAGAGCTTATACTCTTTAGTGTTGTTTAAAAATATTTAACCACATTCTACATTTGTATTAATTTATTCTAAACTATCGTTCAAGGTTCATTTACGTCATTCAAATTTTTAACAATTAATTTAGTTTAAAATCATATACTTCTAAAATAAGCGGATTAAACACTACTAAATCACTATTATCTAAAGAAACGGAGACAACAAAGGTTCCTAACCTCTTTGACCATTATAATATGTAAGTGGAGGATGCAACTATGCAATAAAACAATATTATCACATTTTTGAATTTCACTCAAAATTTGTAAGTTAACCCCTACGAAAACATTGTGTTTTTCATTAACTTGAGCTTATACTCTTTAGTGTTGTTTAAAAATATTTAACAACATTCTACATTTGTATTAATGTATTCTAAGCTATCGTTCAAGGTTCATTTATGTCATTCAAATTTTTAACAATTAATTTAGTTCTAAATCATATACTGCTTAAATAAGTGGATTAAATACTATTAAATCACTATTATCTAAAGAAAGGGAGACAACAAAGGTTCCTAACCTCTTTGACCATCATAATATATAAGTGGAGGATGCAACAATGCAATAAAACAATATTGTCATATTTTTTGAATTTCACTCAAAATTTGTAGGTTAACCCGTACGAAAATATTGAGTTTTCCTTTAACAAGAGCTTATACTCTTTAGTGTTGTTTAAAAATATTTAACCCCATTGTAAATTTTTATTAATGTATTCTAAGCTATCTTTCAAAGTTTATTTACATCATTCTATTTTTTAGCAATTAATTTAAATTAAAATCATATAGTGCTTAAATAAGTGGACTAAACACTACTAAATAACTATTATCTATAGAAACAGAGACAACAAAGGTTCCTAACCTCTTTGACCATCATAATATGTAAGTGGAGGATGCAACTATGCAATAAAAAAATATTATCACATTTTTTTAATTTCACTCAAAATTTGTAGGTTAACCCCTACAAAAATATTGAGTTTTTTGTTAATTGGAGCTTATACTCTTTAGTGTTGTTTAAAAATATTTAACCACATTCTACATTTGTATTAATGTATTCTAAACTATCTTTCAAAGTTCATTTACATCATTCTAATTTTTAATAATTAATTATTTTTAAAATCATATACTGCTTAAATAAGTGGATAAACACTATTAAATCACTATTATCTAAAGAACGGAGACAACAAAGGTTCCTTACCTCTTTGACCATCATAATATATAAGTGGAGGATGCAACTATGCAATAAAACAATATTGTCATATATTTTGAATTTCACTCAAAATTTGTAGGTTCCCTACGAAAATTTGTAGGTTCCCTAACAATTAATTTAGTTTAAAATCATATACTGCTTAAATATGTGGATTAAACACTATTAAATCACTATTATTAAAAGAAACGGAGACAACAAAGGTTCCTAACCTCTTTGACCATCATAATATATAAGTGGAGGATGCAACTATGCAATAAACAATATTGTCATATTTTTTGAATTTCACTCAAAATTTGTAGGTTAACCCCTACAAAAATATTGAGTTTTTCTTTAACTAGAGCTTATACTCTTTAGTGTTGTTTAAAAATATATAACAACATTCTATATTTTTATTAATGTATTCTAAACTATCTTTCAAAGTTCATTTACATCATTCTAATTTTTAACAATTAATTTAGTTTAAAATCATATAGTGCTTAAATAAGTGGACTAAACACTACTAAATAACTATTATCTAAAGAAACAGAGACAACAAAGTTTCCTAACCTCTTTGACCATCATAATATGTAAGTGGAGGATGCAACTATGCAATAAAACAATATTATCACATTTTTTGAATTTCACTCAAAATTTTTAGGTTAACCCCTACGAAAACATTGTGTTTTTCATTAAATGGAGCTTATACTCTTTAGTGTTGTTTAAAAATATTTAACCACATTCTACATTTGTATTAATGTATTCTAAACTATCTTTCAAAGTTCATTTACATCATTCTAATTTTTAACAATTAATTTAGTTTAAAATCATATACTGCTTAAATAAGTGGATAAACACTATTAAATCACTATTATCTAAAGAAAGGGAGACAACAAAGGTTTCTAACCTCTTTGACCATCATAATATGTAAGTGGAGGATGCAACTATGCAATAAAACAATATTGTCATATTTTTTGAATTTCACTCAAAATTTGTAGGTTAACCCATACGAAAATATTGAGTTTTTCGTTAACTGAAGCTTATACTCTTTAGTGTTGTTTAAAAATATTTAACCACATTCTAAATTTGTATTAATGTATTCAAATCTATCTTTCAAGGTTCATTTACGTAATTTAATTTTTAACAATTAATTTAGTTTAAATTCATATATTTCTTAAATAAGTGGATAAACACTATTAAATCACTATTATCTAAAGAAAGGGAGACAACAAAGGTTCCTAACCTCTTTGACCATCATAATATATAAGTGGAGGATGCAACTATGCAATAAAACAATATTGTCATATTTTTTGAATTTCACTCAAAATTTGTAGGTTAACCCTACGAAAATATTGAGTTTTCCTTTAACTAGAGCTTATACTCTTTAGTGTTGTTTAAAAATATTTAACCACATTCTACATTTGTATTAATGTATTCTAAACTATCTTTCAAAGTTCATTTACATCATTCTAATTGTTAACAATTAATTTAGTTTAAAATCATATACTGCTTAAATAAGTGGACTAAACACTACTAAATCACTATTATCTAAAGAAACGAAGACAACAAAGGTTTCTAACATCTTTGACCATCATAATATGTAAGTGGAGGATGCAACTATGCAATAAAACAATATTGTCATATATTTTGAATTTCACTCAAAATTTTTAGGTTAACCCCTACGAAAATATTGAGTTTTTCTTTAACTAGAGCTTATACTCTTTAGTGTTGTTTAAAATATATAACCACATTATAAATTTTTATTATTGTATTCTAAATTATCTTTCAAAGTTCATTTACATCATTCTAATTTTTAACAATTAATTTAGTTGAAAATCATATACTGCTTAAATATGTAGACTAAACACTACTAAATCACTATTATCTAAAGAAACAGAGACAACAATGGTTCCTAACCTCTTTGACCATCATAATATCTATGCAATAAAACAATATTGTCATATTTTTTGAATTTCACTCAAAATTTTTAGGTTAACCCCTACGAAAATATTGAGTTTTTCGTTTACTGGAGCTTATACTCTTTAGTGTTGTTTAAAAATATTTAACCACATTTTACATTTCTATTAATGTATTCTAATCTATCTTTCAAGGTTCATTTACGTAATTTAATTTTTAACAATTAATTTAGTTTAAATTCATATACTTCTTAAATAAGTGGATAAACACTATTAAATCACTATTATCTAAAGAAACGGAGACTACAAAGGTTCCTAACTTCTTTGACCATCATAATATGTAAGTGGAGGATGCAACTATGCAATAAAACAATATTGTCATATATTTTGAATTTCACTCAAAATTTGTAGGTTAACCCCTACGAAAATATTGAGTTTTTCGCTAATTGGAGCTTATACTCTTTAGTGTTGTTTAAAAATATTTAACCACATTCTACATTTGTATTAATGTATACTAAACTATCGTTCAAGGTTCATTTACGTCATTCTAATTTTTAACAATTAATTTAAATTAAAACCATATACGTCTTAAATAAGTGGATTAAACACTATTAAATCACTATTATCTAAAGAAACGGAGACAACAAAGGTTCCTAACCTCTTTGACCATCATAATATGTAAGTGGAGGATGCAACTATGCAATAAAACAATATTGTCATATTTTTTGAATTTCACTCAAAATTTGTATGTTAACCCATACGAAAATATTGAGTTTTTCGTTAACTGGAGCTTATACTCTTTAGTGTTGTTTAAAAATATTTAACCAAGTTCTACATTTGTATTAATGTATTCAAATCTATCTTTCAAGGTTCATTTACGTAATTTAATTTTTAACAATTAATTTAGTTTAAATTCATATATTTCTTAAATAAGTGGATAAACACTATTAAATCACTATTATCTAAAGAAAGGGAGACAACGAATGTTCCTAACCTCTTTGACCATCATAATATATAAGTGGAGGATGCAACTATGCAATAAAACAATATTGTCATATTTTTTGAATTTCACTCAAAATTTGTAGGTTAACCCTACGAAAATATTGAGTTTTCCTTTAACTAGAGCTTATACTCTTTAGTGTTGTTTAAAAATATTTAACCACATTCTACATTTGTATTAATGTATTCTAAACTATCTTTCAAAGTTCATTTACATCATTCTAATTTTTAACAATTAATTTAGTTTAAAATCATATACTGCATAAATAAGTGGACTAAACACTACTAAATCACTATTATCTAAAGAACTGAAGACAACAAAGGTTTCTAACATCTTTGACCATCATAATATGTAAGTGGAGGATGCAACTATGCAATAAAACAATATTGTCATATATTTTGAATTTCACTCAAAATTTGTAGGTTAACCCCTACGAAAATATTGAGTTTTTCTTTAACTAGAGCTTATACTCTTTAGTGTTGTTTAAAAATATATAACCATATTCTAAATTTTTATGATTGTATTCTAAACTATCTTTCAAAGTTCATTTACATCATTCTAATTTTTAACAATTAATTTAGTTGAAAATCATATACTGCTTATATAAGTAGACTAAACACTACTTGATCACTATTATCTAAATAAACAGAGACAACAATGGTTCCTAACCTCTTTGACCATCATAATATGTAAGTGGAGGATGCAACTATGCAATAAAACAATATTGTCATATTTTTTTAATTTCACTCAAAATTTGTAGGTTAACCCCTACGAAAATATTGAGTTTTTCGTTTACTGGAGCTTATACTCTTTAGTGTTGTTTAAAAATATTTAACCACATTTTACATTTGTATTAATGTATTCTAATCTATCTTTCAAGGTTCATTTACGTAATTTAATTTTTAACAATTAATTTAGTTTAAATTCATATACTTCTTAAATAAGTGGATAAACACTATTAAATCACTATTATCTAAAGAAACGGAGACTACAAAGGTTCCTAACTTCTTTGACCATCATAATATGTAAGTGGAGGATGCAACTATGCAATAAAACAATATTGTCATATATTTTGAATTTCACTCAAAATTTGTAGGTTAACCCCTACGAAAATATTGAGTTTTTCGCTAACTGGAGCATATACTCTTTAGTGTTGTTTAAAAATATTTAACCACATTCTACATTTGTATTAATGTATACTAAACTATCGTTCAAGGTTCATTTACGTCATTCTAATTTTTAACAATTAATTTAAATTAAAATCATATACTGCTTAAATAAGTGGATTAAACACTATTAAATCACTATTATCTAAAGAAACGGAGACAACAAAGGTTCCTAACCTCTTTGACCATCATAATATGTAAGTGGAGGATGCAACTATGCAATAAAACAATATTGTCATATTTTTTGAATTTCACTCAAAATTTGTATGTTAACCCATACGAAAATATTGAGTTTTTCGTTAACTGGAGCTTATACTTTTTAGTGTTGTTTAAAAATATTTAACCACATTCTACATTTGTATTAATGTATTCTAATCTATCTTTCAAGGTTCATTTACGTAATTTAATTTTTAACAATTAATTTAGTTTAAATTCATATACTGCTTAAATAAGTGGATAAACACTATTAAATCACTATTATCTAAAGAAACGGAGACAACAAAAGTTCCTAACCTCTTTGACCATCATAATACGTAAGTGGAGGATGCAACTATGCAATAAAACAATATTGTCATATATTTTGAATTTCACTCAAAATTTGTAGGTTACCCCTACGAAATATTGAGTTTTTCTTTATCTAGAGCTTATACTCTTTAGTGTTGTTTAAAAATATATAACCACATTCTAAATTTTTATTAATGTATTCTAAACTTTCTTTCAAAGTTCATTTACATCATTCTAATTTTTAACAATTAATTTAGTTGAAAATCATATACTGTTTAAATATGTAGACTAAACACTACTAAATCACTATTATCTAAAGAAACGGAGACAACAATGGTTCCTAACCTCTTTGACCATCATAATATGTAAATGGAGGATGCAACTATGCAATAAAACAATATTGTCATAATTTTTGAATTTCACTCAAAATTTGTAGGTTATAACCCCTACGAAAATATTGAGTTTTTCGTTTACTGGAGCTTATACTCTTTAGTGTTGTTTAAAAATATTTAACCACATTTTACATTGTATTAATGTATTCTAATCTATCTTTCAAGGTTCGTTTACGTAATTTAATTTTTAACAATTAATTTGGTTTAAATTCATATACTGCTTAAATAAGTGGATAAACACCATTAAATCACTATTATCTAAAGAAACGGAGACAACAAAGGTTCCTAACCTCTTTGACCATCATAATATGTAAGTGGAGGATGCAACTATGCAATAAAACAATATTGTCATATATTTTGAATTTAACTCAAAATTTGTAGGTTAACCCCTACGAAAATATTGAGTTTTTCTTTAAATAGAGCTTATACTCTTTAGTGTTGTTTAAAAATATATAACCACATTATAAATTTTTATTAATGTATTCTAAACTATCTTTCAAAGTTCATTTACATCAGTCTAATTTTTAACAATTAATTTAGTTTAAAATCATATACTTTTTAAATATGTGGACTAAACACTACTAAACCACTATTATCTAAAGAAACAGAGACAACAAAGGTTCCTAACCTCTTTGACCATGATAATATGTAAGTGGAGGATTCAACTATGCAATAAATCATTTGTAGGTTAACCCTTACGAAAACATTGTGTTTTTCATTAACTGGAGCTTATACTCTTTAGTGTTGTTTAAAAATATTTAACCACATTCTACATTTGTATTAATGTATTCTAAACTATCTTTCAAAGTTCATTTACATCATTCTAATTTTTAACAATTAATTTAGTTTAAAATCATATACTGCTTAAATAAGTGGAATAAACACTACTAAATCACAATTATCTAAAGAAACGGAGACAACAAAGGTTCCTAACCTCTTGGAAAATTATAATATGTAAGTGGAGGATGCAACTATGCAATAAAACAATAATGTCATATTTTTTGAATTTCACTCAAAATTTGTAGGTTAAACCCTACGAAAACATTGTGTTTTTCATTAACTGGAGCTTATACTCTTTAGTGTTGTTTAAAAATATTTAACCACATTCTACATTTGTATTAATGTTATCTAAACTATCGTTCAAGGTTCATTTACGTCATTCAAATTTTTAACAATTAATTTAATTTAAAATCCTATACTGCTTAAATAAGTGGATTAAACACTATTAAATCACTATTATCTAAAGAAACGGAGAACACAAAGGTTCCTAACCTCTTTGACCATCATAATATGTAAGTGGAGGATGCAACTATGCAATAAAACAATATTTTCATATTTTTTGAATTTCACTCAAAATTTGTAGGTTAACCCATACGAAAATATTGAGTTTTTCGTTAACTGGAGCTTATACTCTTTAGTGTTGTTTAAAAATATTTAACCACATTCTACATTTGTATTAATGTATTCAAATCTATCTTTCAAGGTTCATTTACGTAATTTAATTTTTAACAATTAATTTAGTTTAAATTCATATATTTCTTAAATAAGTGGATAAACACTATTAAATCACTATTATCTAAAGAAAGGGAGACAACGAAGGTTCCTAACCTCTTTGACCATCATAATATATAAGTGGAGGATTCAACTATGCAATAAAACAATATTGTCATATTTTTTGAATTTCACTCAAAATTTGTAGGTTAACCCTACGAAAATATTGAGTTTTCCTTTAACTAGAGCTTATACTCTTTAGTGTTGTTTAAAAATATTTAACCACATTCTACATTTGTATTAATGTATTCTAAACTATCTTTCAAAGTTCATTTACATCATTCTAATTTTTAACAATTAATTTAGTTGAAAATCATATACTGCTTAAATATGTAAACTAAACACTACTAAATCACTATTATCTAAAGAAACGAAGACAACAAAGGTTTCTAACATCTTTGACCATAATAATATGTAAGTGGAGGATGCAACTATGCAATTAAACAATATTGTCATATATTTTGAATTTCACTCAAAATTTGTAGGTTAACCCCTACGAAAATATTGAGTTTTTCTTTAACTAGAGCTTATACTCTTTAGTGTTGTTTAAAAATATATAACCACATTCTAAATTTTTATTATTGTATTCTAAACTATCTTTCAAAGTTCATTTACATCATTCTAATTTTTAACAATTAATTTAGTTGAAAATCATATACTGCTTAAATATGTAAACTAAACACTACTAAATCACTATTATCTAAAGAAACAGAGACAACAATGGTTCCTAACCTCTTTGACCATCATAATATCTATGCAATAAAACAATATTGTCATATTTTTTGAATTTCACTCAAAATTTGTAGGTTAACCCCTACGAAAATATTGAGTTTTTCGTTTACTGGAGCTTATACTCTTTAGTGTTGTTTAAAAATATTTAACCACATTTTACATTTGTATTAATGTATTCTAATCTATCTTTCAAGGTTCATTTACGTAATTTAATTTTTAACAATTAATTTAGTTTAAATTCATATACTTCTTAAATAAGTGGATAAACACTATTAAATCACTATTATCTAAAGAAACGAAGACTACAAAGGTTCCTAACTTCTTTGACCATCATAATATGTAAGTGGAGGATGCAACTATGCAATAAAACAATATTGTCATATATTTTGAATTTCACTCAAAATTTGTAGGTTAACCCCTACGAAAATATTGAGTTTTTCGCTAACTGGAGCTTATACTCTTTAGTGTTGTTTAAAAATATTTAACCACATTCTACATTTGTATTAATGTATACTAAACTATCGTTCAAGGTTCATTTACGTCATTCTAATTTTTAACAATTAATTTAAATTAAAATCATATACTGCTTAAATAAGTGGATTAAACACTATTAAATCACTATTATCTAAAGAAACGGAGACAACAAAGGTTCCTAACCTCTTTGACCATCATAATATGTAAGTGGAGGATGCAACTATGCAATAAAACAATATTGTCATATTTTTTGAATTTCACTCAAAATTTGTATGTTAACCCATACGAAAATATTGAGTTTTTCGTTAACTGGAGCTTATAGTCTTTAGTGTTGTTTAAAAATATTTAACCACATTCTACATTTGTATTAATGTATTCAAATCTATCTTTCAAGGTTCATTTACGTAATTTAATTTTTAACAATTAATTAAGTTTAAATTCATATATTTCTTAAATAAGTGGATAAACACTATTAAATCACTATTATCTAAAGAAAGGGAGACAACGAAGGTTCCTAACCTCTTTGACCATCATAATATATAAGTGGAGGATGCAACTATGCAATAAAACAATATTGTCATATTTTTTGAATTTCACTCAAAATTTGTAGGTTAACCCTACGAAAATATTGAGTTTTCCTTTAACTAGAGCTTATACTCTTTAGTGTTGTTTAAAATTATTTAACCACATTCTACATTTGTATTAATGTATTCTAAACTATCTTTCAAAGTTCATTTACATCATTCTAATTTTTAACAATTAATTTAGTTTAAAATCATATACTGCATAAATAAGTGGACTAAACACTACTAAATCACTATTATCTAAAGAAACGAAGACAACAAAGGTTTCTAACATCTTTGACCATCATAATATATAAGTGGAGGATGCAACTATGCAATTAAACAATATTGTCATATATTTTGAATTTCACTCAAAATTTGTAGGTTAACCCCTACGAAAATATTGAGTTTTTCTTTAACTAGAGCTTATACTCTTTAGTGTTGTTTAAAAATATATAACCACATTCTAAATTTTTATTATTGTATTCTAAACTATCTTTGAAAATTCATTTACATCATTCTAATTTTTAACAATTAATTTAGTTGAAAATCATATACTGCTTAAATATGTAGACTAAACACTACTTAATCACTATTATCTAAAGAAACAGAGACAACAATGGTTCCTAACCTCTTTGACCATCATAATATGTAAGTGGAGGATGCAACTATGCAATAAAACAATATTTTCATATTTTTTTAATTTCACTCAAAATTTGTAGGTTAACCCCTACGAAAATATTGAGTTTTTCGTTTACTGGAGCTTATACTCTTTAGTGTTGTTTAAAAATATTTAACCACATTTTACATTTGTATTAATGTATTCTAATCTATCTTTCAAGGTTCATTTACGTAATTTAATTTTTAACAATTAATTAAGTTTAAATTCATATACTTCTTAAATAAGTGTATAAACACTATTAAATCACTATTATCTAAAGAAACGGAGACTACAAAGGTTCCTAACTTCTTTGAGCATCATAATATGTAAGTGGAGGATGCAACTATGCAATAAAACAATATTGTCATATATTTTGAATTTCACTCAAAATTTGTAGGTTAACCCCCCCTACGAAAATATTGAGTTTTTCGCTAACTGGAGCTTATACTCTTTAGTGTTGTTTAAAAATATTTAACCACATTCTACATTTGTATTAATGTATACTAAACTATCGTTCAAGGTTCATTTACGTCATTCTAATTTTTAACAATTAATTTAAATTAAAATCATATACTGCTTAAATAATTGGATTAAACACTATTAAATCACTATTATCTAAAGAAACGGAGACAACAAAGGTTTCTAACCTCTTTGACCATCATAATATGTAAGTAGAGGATGCAACTATGTAATAAAACAATATTGTCATATTTTTTGAATTTCACTCAAAATTTGTATGTTAACCCATACGAAAATATTGAGTTTTTCGTTAACTGGAGCTTATACTCTTTAGTGTTGTTTAAAAATATTTAACCACATTCTACATTTGTATTAATGTATTCAAATCTATCTTTCAAGGTTCATTTACGTAATTTAATTTTTAACAATTAATTAAGTTTAAATTCATATATTTCTTAAATAAGTGGATAAACACTATTAAATCACTATTATCTAAAGAAAGGGAGACAACGAAGGTTCCTAACCTCTTTGACCATCATAATATATAAGTGGAGGATGCAACTATGCAATAAAACAATATTGTCATATTTTTTGAATTTCACTCAAAATTTGTAGGTTAACCCCTACGAAAATATTGAGTTTTCCTTTAACTAGAGCTTATACTCTTTACTGTTGTTTAAAGATATTTAACCACATTCTACATTTGTATTAATGTATTATAAACTATCTTTCAAAGTTCATTTGACATCATTCTAATTTTTAACAATTAATTTAGTTTAAAATCATATACTGCTTAAATAAGTTGACTAAACACTAATAATCTCTTTGACAACAAAGGTTCCTAACCTCTTTGACCATCATAATATATAAGTGGAGGATGCAACTATGCAATAAAACAATATTGTCATATTTTTTGAATTTCACTCAAAATTTGTAAGTTAACCCCTACGAAAATATTGAGTTTTTCGTTAACTCTTTGGTGTTGTTTAAAAATATTTAACCACATTCTACATTTGTATTAATGTATTCTAATCTATCTTTCAAGGTTCATTTACGTAATTTAATTTTTAACAATTAATTTAGTTTAAATTCATATACTGCTTAAATATGTGGATAAACACTATTAAATCACTATTATCTAAAGAAACGGAGACAACAAAGATTCCTAACCTCTTTGACCATCATAATATGTAAGTGGAGGATGCAACTATGCAATAAAACAATATTGTCAAATATTTTGAATTTCGCTCAAAATTTGTAGGTTAACCCCTACGAAAATATTGAGTTTTTCTTTAACTAGAGCTTATACTCTTTAGTGTTGTTTAAAAATATAGAACCACATTCTAAATTTTTATTAATGTATTCTAAACTATCTTTAAAAGTTCATTTACATCATTCTAATTTTTAACAATTAATTTAGTTGAAAATCATATACTGCTTAAATATGTAGACTAAACTCTACTTAATCACTATTATCTAAAGAAACGGAGACAACAATGGTTCCTAACCTCTTTGACCATCATAATATGTAAGTGGAGGATGCAACTATGCAATAAAACAATATTGTCATATTTTTTGAATTTCACTCAAAATTTGTATGTTAACCCATACGAAAATATTGAGTTTTTCGTTAAATGGAGCTTATACTCTTTAGTGTTGTTTAAAAATATTTAACCACATTTTACATTTGTATTAATGTATTCTAATCTATCTTTCAAGGTTCATTTACGTAATTTAATTTTTAACAATTAATTAAGTTTAAATTCATATACTTCTTAAATAAGTGGATAAACACTATTAAATCACTATTATCTAAAGAAACGGAGACTACAAAGGTTCCTAACTTCTTTGACCATCATAATATGTAAGTGGAGGATGCAACTATGCAATAAAACAATATTGTCATATATTTTGAATTTCACTCAAAATTTGTAGGTTAACCCCCCCTACGAAAATATTGAGTTTTTCGCTAACTGGAGCTTATACTCTTTAGTGTTGTTTAAAAATATTTAACCACATTCTACATTTGTATTAATGTATACTAAACTATCGTTCAAGGTTCATTTACGTCATTCTAATTTTTAACAATTAATTTAAATTAAAATCATATACTGCTTAAATAATTGGATTAAACACTATTAAATCACTATTATCTAAAGAAACGGAGACAACAAAGGTTCCTAACCTCTTTGACCATCATAATATGTAAGTAGAGGATGCAACTATGCAATAAAACAATATTATCATATTTTTTGAATTTCACTCAAAATTTGTATGTTAACCCATACGAAAATATTGAGTTTTTCGTTAACTGGAGCTTATACTCTTTAGTGTTGTTTAAAAATATTTAACCACATTCTACATTTGTATTAATGTATTCAAATCTATCTTTCAAGGTTCATTTACGTAATTTAATTTTTAACAATTAATTAAGTTTAAATTCATATATTTCTTAAATAAGTGGATAAACACTATTAAATCACTATTATCTAAAGAAAGGGAGACAACGAAGGTTCCTAACCTCTTTGACCATCATAATATATAAGTGGAGGATGCAACTATGAAATAAAACAATATTGTCATATTTTTTGAATTTCACTCAAAATTTGTAGGTTAACCCCTACGAAAATATTGAGTTTTCCTTTAACTAGAGCTTATACTCTTTACTGTTGTTTAAAGATATTTAACCACATTCTACATTTGTATTAATGTATTATAAACTATCTTTCAAAGTTCATTTGACATCATTCTAATTTTTAACAATTAATTTAGTTTAAAATCATATACTGCTTAAATAAGTGGACTAAACACTAATAATCTCTTTGACAACAAAGGTTCCTAACCTCTTTGACCATCATAATATATAAGTGGAGGATGCAACTATGCAATAAAACAATATTGTCATATTTTTTGAATTTCACTCAAAATTTGTAAGTTAACCCCTACGAAAATATTGAGTTTTTCGTTAACTCTTTGGTGTTGTTTAAAAATATTTAACCACATTCTACATTTGTATTAATGTATTCTAATCTATCTTTCAAGGTTCATTTACGTAATTTAATTTTTAACAATTATTTAGTTTAAATTCATATACTGCTTAAATACGTGGATAAACACTATTAAATCACTATTATCTAAAGAAACGGAGACAACAAAGGTTCTTAACCTCTTTGACCATCATAATATGTAAGTGGAGGATGCAACTATGCAATTAAACAATATTGTCATATATTTTGAATTTCACTCAAAATTTGTAGGTTAACCCCTACGAAAATATTGAGTTTTTCTTTAACTAGAGTTTATACTCTTTAGTGTTGTTTAAAAATATATAACCACATTCTAAATTTTTATTAATGTATTCTAAACTATCTTTCAAAGTTCATTTACATCATTCTAATTTTTAACAATTAATTTAGTTTAAAATCATATACTACATAAATATGTAGACTAAACACTACTAAATATCTATTATCTAAAGTAACGGAGACAACAAATGTTCCTAACCTCTTTTACCATGATAATATGTAAGTGGAGGATGCAACTATGCAATAAAAAAGTATTATAACATTTTTTAAATTTCACTCAAAATTTGTAGGTTAACCCCTACGAAAACATTGCGTTTTTCATTAACTGGAGCTTATACTCTTTAGTGTTGTTTAAAAATATTTAACCACATTCTACTTTTGCATTAATGTATTCTAAACTATCTTTCAAGGTTCATTTACGTCATTCAAATTTTTAACAATTAATTTAGTTTAAATTCATATACTGCTTAAATAAGTGGATAGACACTATTAAATCACTATTATCTAAAGAAACGGAGACAAAAAGGTTCCTAACCTCTTTGACCATCATAATATGTAAGTAGAGGATGCAACTATGCAATAAAACAATATTGTCATATTTTTTGAATTTCACTCAAAATTTGTATGTTAACCCATACGAAAATATTGAGTTTTTCGTTAACTGGAGCTTATACTCTTTAGTGTTGTTTAAAAATATTTAACCACATTCTACATTTGTATTAATGTATTCAAATCTATCTTTCAAGGTTCATTTACGTAATTTAATTTTTAACAATTAATTAAGTTTAAATTCATATATTTCTTAAATAAGTGGATAAACACTATTAAATCACTATTATCTAAAGAAAGGGAGACAACGAAGGTTCCTAACCTCTTTGACCATCATAATATATAAGTGGAGGATGCAACTATGAAATAAAACAATATTGTCATATTTTTTGAATTTCACTCAAAATTTGTAGGTTAACCCCTACGAAAATATTGAGTTTTCCTTTAACTAGAGCTTATACTCTTTACTGTTGTTTAAAGATATTTAACCACATTCTACATTTGTATTAATGTATTATAAACTATCTTTCAAAGTTCATTTGACATCATTCTAATTTTTAACAATTAATTTAGTTTAAAATCATATACTGCTTAAATAAGTGGACTAAACACTAATAATCTCTTTGACAACAAAGGTTCCTAACCTCTTTGACCATCATAATATATAAGTGGAGGATGCAACTATGCAATAAAACAATATTGTCATATTTTTTGAATTTCACTCAAAATTTGTAAGTTAACCCCTACGAAAATATTGAGTTTTTCGTTAACTCTTTGGTGTTGTTTAAAAATATTTAACCACATTCTACATTTGTATTAATGTATTCTAATCTATCTTTCAAGGTTCATTTACGTAATTTAATTTTTAACAATTATTTAGTTTAAATTCATATACTGCTTAAATACGTCGATAAACACTATTAAATCACTATTATCTAAAGAAACGGAGACAACAAAGGTTCTTAACCTCTTTGACCATCATAATATGTAAGTGGAGGATGCAACTATGCAATTAAACAATATTGTCATATATTTTGAATTTCACTCAAAATTTGTAGGTTAACCCCTACGAAAATATTGAGTTTTTCTTTAACTAGAGTTTATACTCTTTAGTGTTGTTTAAAAATATATAACCACATTCTAAATTTTTATTAATGTATTCTAAACTATCTTTCAAAGTTCATTTACATCATTCTAATTTTTAACAATTAATTTAGTTTAAAATCATATACTACATAAATATGTAGACTAAACACTACTAAATATCTATTATCTAAAGTAACGGAGACAACAAATGTTCCTAACCTCTTTTACCATGATAATATGTAAGTGGAGGATGCAACTATGCAATAAAAAAGTATTATAACATTTTTTAAATTTCACTCAAAATTTGTAGGTTAACCCCTACGAAAACATTGCGTTTTTCATTAACTGGAGCTTATACTCTTTAGTGTTGTTTAAAAATATTTAACCACATTCTACTTTTGCATTAATGTATTCTAAACTATCTTTCAAGGTTCATTTACGTCATTCAAATTTTTAACAATTAATTTAGTTTAAATTCATATACTGCTTAAATAAGTGGATAGACACTATTAAATCACTATTATCTAAAGAAACGGAGACAATATTGTCACATATTTTGAATTTCACTCAAAATTTGTAAGTTAACCCCTACGAAAATATTGAGTTTTCCTTTAACTAGAGCTTATACTCTTTAGTGTTGTTTAAAAATATTTAACCACATTCTACATTTGTATTAATGTATTCTAAGCTATCTTTCAAGGTTCATTTACGTAATTTAATTTTTCACAATTAATTTAGTTTAAAATCATATACAGCTTAAATATGTAGACTAAACACTACTAAATCACTATTATCTAAAGAAACGGAGACAACAAAGGTTCCTTACCTCTTTGACCATCATAATATGTAAGTGGAGGATGCAACTATGCAATAAAACAATATTGTCATATTTTTTGAATTTCACTCAAAATTTGTATGTTAACCCATACGAAAATATTGAGTTTTTCGTTAACTGGAGCTTATACTCTTTAGTGTTGTTTAAAAATATTTAACCACATTCTACATTTGTATTAATGTATTATAAACTATCTTTCAAAGTTCATTTGACATCATATATTGTCATATATTTTGAATTTCACTCAAAATTTGTAGGTTAACCCCTACGAAAATATTGATTTAGTTTAAAATCATATACAGCTTAAATATGTAGACTAAACACTACTAAATCACTATTATCTAAAGAAACGGAGACAACAAAGGTTCCTTACCTCTTTGACCATCATAATATGTAAGTGGAGGATGCAACTATGCAATAAAACAATATTGTCATATTTTTTGAATTTCACTCAAAATTTGTAAGTTAACCCCTACGAAAATATTGAGTTTTTCGTTAACTCTTTGGTGTTGTTTAAAAATATTTAACCACATTCTACATTTGTATTCATGTATTATAATCTATCTTTCAAGGTTCATTTACGTAATTTAATTTTTAACAATTAATTTAGTTTAAATTCATATACTGCTTAAATATGTGGATAAACACTATTAAATCACTATTATCTAAAGAAACGGAGACAACAAAGATTCCTAACCTCTTTGACCATCATAATATGTAAGTGGAGGATGCAACTATGCAATAAAACAATATTGTCAAATATTTTGAATTTCGCTCAAAATTTGTAGGTTAACCCCTACGAAAATATTGAGTTTTTCTTTAACTAGAGCTTATACTCTTTAGTGTTGTTTAAAAATATAGAACCACATTCTAAATTTTTATTAATGTATTCTAAACTATCTTTAAAAGTTCATTTACATCATTCTAATTTTTAACAATTAATTTAGTTGAAAATCATATACTGCTTAAATATGTAGACTAAACTCTACTTAATCACTATTATCTAAAGAAACGGAGACAACAATGGTTCCTAACCTCTTTGACCATCATAATATGTAAGTGGAGGATGCAACTATGCAATAAAACAATATTGTCATATTTTTTGAATTTCACTCAAAATTTGTATGTTAACCCATACGAAAATATTGAGTTTTTCGTTAAATGGAGCTTATACTCTTTAGTGTTGTTTAAAAATATTTAACCACATTCTACATTTGTATTAATGTATTCAAATCTATCTTTCAAGGTTCATTTACGTAATTTAATTTTTAACAATTAATTAAGTTTAAATTCATATATTTCTTAAATAAGTGGATAAACACTATTAAATCACTATTATCTAAAGAAAGGGAGACAACGAAGGTTCCTAACCTCTTTGACCATCATAATATATAAGTGGAGGATGCAACTATGCAATAAAACAATATTGTCATATTTTTTTAATTTCACTCAAAATTTGTAGGTTAACCCTACGAAAATATTGAGTTTTCCTTTAACTAGAGCTTATACTCTTTAGTGTTGTTTAAAAATATTTAACCACATTCTACATTTGTATTAATGTATTCTAAACTATCTTTCAAAGTTCATTTACATCATTCTAATTTTTAACAATTAATTTAGTTTAAAATCATATACTGCATAAATAAGTGGACTAAACACTACTAAATCACTATTATCTAAAGAAACGAAGACAACAAAGGTTTCTAACATCTTTGACCATCATAATATGTAAGTGGAGGATGCAACTATGCAATAAAACAATATTGTCATATATTTTGAATTTCACTCAAATTTTGTAGGTTAACCCCTACGAAAATATTGAGTTTTTCTTTAACTAGAGCTTATACTCTTTAGTGTTGTTTAAAAATATATACCCACATTCTAAATTTTTATTATTGTATTCTAAAATATCTTTCAAAGTTCATTTACATCATTCTAATTTTTAACAATTAATTTAGTTGAAAATCATATACAGCTTAAATATGTAGACTAAACACTACTTAATCACTATTATCTAAAGAAACAGAGACAACAATGGTTCCTAACCTCTTTGACCATCATAATATGTAAGTGGAGGATGCAACTATGTAATAAAACAATATTTTCATATTTTTTTAATTTCACTCAAAATTTGTAGGTTAACCCCTACGAAAATATTGAGTTTTCCTTTAACTAGAGCTTATACTCTTTAGTGTTGTTTAAAAATATTTAACCACATTTTACATTTGTATTAATGTATTCTAAACTATCTTTCAAAGTTTATTTACATCATTCTAATTTTTATCAATTAATTTAGTTGAAAATCATATACTGCTTAAATATGTAGACTAAACTCTACTAAATCACTATTATCTAAAGAAACGGAGACAACAATGGTTCCTAACCACTTTGAACATCATAATATGTAAGTGGAGGATGCAACTATGCAATAAAACAATATTGTCATATTTTTTTAATTTCACTCAAAATTTGTAGGTTAACCCCTACGAAAATATTGAGTTTTTCGTTTACTGGAGCTTATACTCTTTAGTGTTGTTTAAAAATATTTAACCACATTCTACATTTGTATTAATGTATACTAAACTATCGTTCAAGGTTCATTTACGTCATTCTAATTTTTAACAATTAATTTAAATTAAAATCATATACTGCTTAAATAATTGGATTAAACACTATTAAATCACTATTATCTAAAGAAACGGAGACAACAAAGGTTCCTAACCTCTTTGACCATCATAATATGTAAGTGGAGGATGCAACTATGCAATAAAACAATATTGTCATATTTTTTGAATTTCACTCAAAATTTGTATGTTAACCCATACGAAAATATTGAGTTTTTCGTTAACTGGAGCTTATACTCTTTAGTGTTGTTTAAAAATATTTAACCACATTCTATATTTGTATTAATGTATTCTAATCTATCTTTCAAGGTTCATTTACGTAATTTAATTTTTAACAATTAATTTAGTTTAAATTCATATATTGCTTAAATAAGTGGATAAACACTATTAAATCACTATTATCTAAAGAAAGGCAGACAACAAAGGTTCCTAACCTCTTTGACCATCATAATATATAAGTGGAGGATGCAACTATGCAATAAAACAATATTGTCATATTTTTTGAATTTCATTCAAAATTTGTAGGTTAACCCCTACGAAAATATTGAGTTTTCCTTTAACTAGAGCTTATACTCTTTAGTGTTGTTTAAAAATATTTAACCACATTCTACATTTGTATTAATGTATTCTAAACTATCTTTCAAGGTACATGCTACATCATTCTAATTTTTAACAATTAATTAGTTTAAATTTATATACTGCTTAATAAGTGGACTAAACACTATGAATCACTCATTATAGAAAACGGAGACAACAAAGGTTCCTAACCTCTTTGACCATCATAATATGTAAGTGGAGGATGAAACTATGCAATAAAAAATATTGTCATATTTTTTGAATTTCACTCAAAATTTGTAGGTTAACCCCTACGAAAATATTGAGTTTTTCGTTAATTACTCTACGGAGCTTATACTCTTTAGTGTTGCTTTAAAAATATTTAACCACATTCTACATTTGTATTAATGTATTCTAACTATATTTCAAGGTTACATTACGCATCATTCTAATTTTAATAATTAATTTAGTTTAAATTTCATATACTGCTTAAATAAGTGGACTAAACACTATTAAATCACTATTATCTAAGAAACGGAGACAACAAAGGTTCTTAACCTCTTTGACCATCATAATATGTAAGTGGAGGATGCAACTATGCAATAAAACAATATTGTCATATATTTTGAATTTCACTCAAATTTGTAGGTTAACCCCTACAAAAATATTGAGTTTTTCTTTAACTAGAGTTTATACTCTTTAGTGTTGTTTAAAAATATATAACCACATTCTAAATTTTTATTAATGTATTCTAAACTATCTTTCAAAGTTCATTTACATCATTCTAATTTTTAACAATTAATTTAGTTTAAATTCATATACTACATAAATATGTAGACTAAACACTACTAAATATCAATTATCTAATGTAACGGAGACAACAAAGGTTCCTAACCTCTTTTACCATGATAATATGTAAGTGGAGGATGCAACTATGCAATAAAAAAGTATTATAACATTTTTTAAATTTCACTCAAAATTTGTAGGTTAACCCCTACGAAAACACTGCGTTTTTCATTAACTGGAGCTTATACTCTTTAGTGTTGTTTAAAAATATTTAACCACATTCTACTTTTGTATTAATGTATTCTAAGCTATCTTTCAAGGTTCATTTACGTCATTCAAATTTTTAACAATTAATTTAGTTTAAATTCATATACTGCTTAAATAAGTGGATAAACACTATTAAATCACTATTATCTAAAGAAACTGAGACAAAAAGGTTCCTAACCTCTTTGACTATCATAATATATAAGTGGAGGATGCAACTATGCAATAAAACAATATTGTCACATATTTTGAATTTCACTCAAAATTTGTAGGTTAACCCCTACGAAAATATTGAGTTTTCCTTTAACTAGAGCTTATACTCTTTAGTGTTGTTTAAAAATATTTAACCACATTCTACATTTGTATTAATGTATTCTAAGCTATCTTTCAAGGTTCATTTACGTAATTTAATTTTTCACAATTAATTTAGTTTAAAATCATATACAGCTTAAATATGTAGACTAAACACTACTAAATCACTATTATCTAAAGAAACGGAGACAACAAAGGTTCCTTACCTCTTTGACCATCATAATATGTAAGTGGAGGATGCAACTATGCAATAAAACAATATTGTCATATTTTTTGAATTTCACTCAAAATTTGTAAGTTAACCCCTACGAAAATATTGAGTTTTTCGTTAACTCTTTGGTGTTGTTTAAAAATATTTAACCACATTCTACATTTGTATTCATGTATTATAATCTATCTTTCAAGGTTCATTTACGTAATTTAATTTTTAACAATTAATTTAGTTTAAATTCATATACTGCTTAAATATGTGGATAAACACTATTAAATCACTATTATCTAAAGAAACGGAGACAACAAAGATTCCTAACCTCTTTGACCATCATAATATGTAAGTGGAGGATGCAACTATGCAATAAAACAATATTGTCAAATATTTTGAATTTCGCTCAAAATTTGTAGGTTAACCCCTACGAAAATATTGAGTTTTTCTTTAACTAGAGCTTATACTCTTTAGTGTTGTTTAAAAATATAGAACCACATTCTAAATTTTTATTAATGTATTCTAAACTATCTTTAAAAGTTCATTTACATCATTCTAATTTTTAACAATTAATTTAGTTGAAAATCATATACTACTTAAATATGTAGACTAAACTCTACTTAATCACTATTATCTAAAGAAACGGAGACAACAATGGTTCCTAACCTCTTTGACCATCATAATATGTAAGTGGAGGATGCAACTATGCAATAAAACAATATTGTCATATTTTTTGAATTTCACTCAAAATTTGTATGTTAACCCATACGAAAATATTGAGTTTTTCGTTAAATGGAGCTTATACTCTTTAGTGTTGTTTAAAAATATTTAACCACATTCTACATTTGTATTAATGTATTCAAATCTATCTTTCAAGGTTCATTTACGTAATTTAATTTTTAACAATTAATTAAGTTTAAATTCATATATTTCTTAAATAAGTGGATAAACACTATTAAATCACTATTATCTAAAGAAAGGGAGACAACGAAGGTTCCTAACCTCTTTGACCATCATAATATATAAGTGGAGGATGCAACTATGCAATAAAACAATATTGTCATATTTTTTTAATTTCACTCAAAATTTGTAGGTTAACCCTACGAAAATATTGAGTTTTCCTTTAACTAGAGCTTATACTCTTTAGTGTTGTTTAAAAATATTTAACCACATTCTACATTTGTATTAATGTATTCTAAACTATCTTTCAAAGTTCATTTACATCATTCTAATTTTTAACAATTAATTTAGTTTAAAATCATATACTGCATAAATAAGTGGACTAAACACTACTAAATCACTATTATCTAAAGAAACGAAGACAACAAAGGTTTCTAACATCTTTGACCATCATAATATGTAAGTGGAGGATGCAACTATGCAATAAAACAATATTGTCATATATTTTGAATTTCACTCAAATTTTGTAGGTTAACCCCTACGAAAATATTGAGTTTTTCTTTAACTAGAGCTTATACTCTTTAGTGTTGTTTAAAAATATATAACCACATTCTAAATTTTTATTATTGTATTCTAAAATATCTTTCAAAGTTCATTTACATCATTCTAATTTTTAACAATTAATTTAGTTGAAAATCATATACAGCTTAAATATGTAGACTAAACACTACTTAATCACTATTATCTAAAGAAACAGAGACAACAATGGTTCCTAACCTCTTTGACCATCATAATATGTAAGTGGAGGATGCAACTATGTAATAAAACAATATTTTCATATTTTTTTAATTTCACTCAAAATTTGTAGGTTAACCCCTACGAAAATATTGAGTTTTCCTTTAACTAGAGCTTATACTCTTTAGTGTTGTTTAAAAATATTTAACCATATTTTACATTTGTATTAATGTATTCTAAACTATCTTTCAAAGTTTATTTACATCATTCTAATTTTTATCAATTAATTTAGTTGAAAATCATATACTGCTTAAATATGTAGACTAAACTCTACTAAATCACTATTATCTAAAGAAACGGAGACAACAATGGTTCCTAACCTCTTTGAACATCATAATATGTAAGTGGAGCATGCAACTATGCAATAAAACAATATTGTCATATTTTTTTAATTTCACTCAAAATTTGTAGGTTAACCCCTACGAAAATATTGAGTTTTTCGTTTACTGGAGCTTATACTCTTTAGTGTTGTTTAAAAATATTTAACCACATTCTACATTTGTATTAATGTATACTAAACTATCGTTCAAGGTTCATTTACGTCATTCTAATTTTTAACAATTAATTTAAATTAAAATCATATACTGCTTAAATAATTGGATTAAACACTATTAAATCACTATTATCTAAAGAAACGGAGACAACAAAGGTTCCTAACCTCTTTGACCATCATAATATGTAAGTGGAGGATGCAACTATGCAATAAAACAATATTGTCATATTTTTTGAATTTCACTCAAAATTTGTATGTTAACCCATACGAAAATATTGAGTTTTTCGTTAACTGGAGCTTATACTCTTTAGTGTTGTTTAAAAATATTTAACCACATTCTATATTTGTATTAATGTATTCTAATCTATCTTTCAAGGTTCATTTACGTAATTTAATTTTTAACAATTAATTTAGTTTAAATTCATATATTGCTTAAATAAGTGGATAAACACTATTAAATCACTATTATCTAAAGAAAGGCAGACAACAAAGGTTCCTAACCTCTTTGACCATCATAATATATAAGTGGAGGATGCAACTATGCAATAAAACAATATTGTCATATTTTTTGAATTTCATTCAAAATTTGTAGGTTAACCCCTACGAAAATATTGAGTTTTCCTTTAACTAGAGCTTATACTCTTTAGTGTTGTTTAAAAATATTTAACCACATTCTACATTTGTATTAATGTATTATAAACTATCTTTCAAAGTTCATTTGACATCATTCTAATTTTTAACAATTAATTTAGTTTAAAATCATATACTGCTTAAATAAGTGGACTAAACACTAATAATCTCTTTGGCAACAAAGGTTCCTAACCTCTTTGACCATCATAATATATAAGTGGAGGATGCAACTATGCAATAAAACAATATTGTCATATTTTTTGAATTTCACTCAAAATTTGTAAGTTAACCCCTACGAAAATATTGAGTTTTTCGTTAACTCTTTGGTGTTGTTTAGAAATATTTAACCACATTCTACATTTGTATTAATGTATTCTAATCTATCTTTCAAGGTTCATTTACGTAATTTAATTTTTAATAATTAATTTAGTTTAAATTCATATACTGCTTAAATACGTGGACAAACACTATTAAATCACTATTATCTAAAGAAACGGAGACAACAAAGGTTCTTAACCTCTTTGACCATCATAATATGTAAGTGGAGGATGCAACTATGCAATTAAACAATATTGTCATATATTTTGAATTTCACTCAAAATTTGTAGGTTAACCCCTACAAAAATATTGAGTTTTTCTTTAACTAGAGTTTATACTCTTTAGTGTTGTTTAAAAATATATAACCACATTCTAAATTTTTATTAATGTATTCTAAACTATCTTTCAAAGTTCATTTACATCATTCTAATTTTTAACAATTAATTTAGTTTAAATTCATATACTACATAAATATGTAGACTAAACACTACTAAATATCAATTATCTAATGTAACGGAGACAACAAAGGTTCCTAACCTCTTTTACCATGATAATATGTAAGTGGAGGATGCAACTATGCAATAAAAAAGTATTATAACATTTTTTAAATTTCACTCAAAATTTGTAGGTTAACCCCTACGAAAACATTGCGTTTTTCATTAACTGGAGCTTATACTCTTTAGTGTTGTTTAAAAATATTTAACCACATTCTACTTTTGTATTAATGTATTCTAAGCTATCTTTCAAGGTTCATTTACGTCATTCAAATTTTTAACAATTAATTTAGTTTAAATTCATATACTGCTTAAATAAGTGGATAAACACTATTAAATCACTATTATCTAAAGAAACTGAGACAAAAAGGTTCCTAACCTCTTTGACTATCATAATATATAAGTGGAGGATGCAACTATGCAATAAAACAATATTGTCACATATTTTGAATTTCACTCAAAATTTGTAGGTTAACCCCTACGAAAATATTGAGTTTTCCTTTAACTAGAGCTTATACTCTTTAGTGTTGTTTAAAAATATTTAACCACATTCTACATTTGTATTAATGTATTCTAAGCTATCTTTCAAGGTTCATTTACGTAATTTAATTTTTCACAATTAATTTAGTTTAAAATCATATACAGCTTAAATATGTAGACTAAACACTACTAAATCACTATTATCTAAAGAAACGGAGACAACAAAGGTTCCTTACCTCTTTGACCATCATAATATGTAAGTGGAGGATGCAACTATGCAATAAAACAATATTGTCATATTTTTTGAATTTCACTCAAAATTTGTAAGTTAACCCCTACGAAAATATTGAGTTTTTCGTTAACTCTTTGGTGTTGTTTAAAAATATTTAACCACATTCTACATTTGTATTCATGTATTATAATCTATCTTTCAAGGTTCATTTACGTAATTTAATTTTTAACAATTAATTTAGTTTAAATTCATATACTGCTTAAATATGTCGATAAACACTATTAAATCACTATTATCTAAAGAAACGGAGACAACAAAGATTCCTAACCTCTTTGACCATCATAATATGTAAGTGGAGGATGCAACTATGCAATAAAACAATATTGTCAAATATTTTGAATTTCGCTCAAAATTTGTAGGTTAACCCCTACGAAAATATTGAGTTTTTCTTTAACTAGAGCTTATACTCTTTAGTGTTGTTTAAAAATATAGAACCACATTCTAAATTTTTATTAATGTATTCTAAACTATCTTTAAAAGTTCATTTACATCATTCTAATTTTTAACAATTAATTTAGTTGAAAATCATATACTGCTTAAATATGTAGACTAAACTCTACTTAATCACTATTATCTAAAGAAACGGAGACAACAATGGTTCCTAACCTCTTTGACCATCATAATATGTAAGTGGAGGATGCAACTATGCAATAAAACAATATTGTCATATTTTTTGAATTTCACTCAAAATTTGTATGTTAACCCATACGAAAATATTGAGTTTTTCGTTAAATGGAGCTTATACTCTTTAGTGTTGTTTAAAAATATTTAACCACATTCTACATTTGTATTAATGTATTCAAATCTATCTTTCAAGGTTCATTTACGTAATTTAATTTTTAACAATTAATTAAGTTTAAATTCATATATTTCTTAAATAAGTGGATAAACACTATTAAATCACTATTATCTAAAGAAAGGGAGACAACGAAGGTTCCTAACCTCTTTGACCATCATAATATATAAGTGGAGGATGCAACTATGCAATAAAACAATATTGTCATATTTTTTTAATTTCACTCAAAATTTGTAGGTTAACCCTACGAAAATATTGAGTTTTCCTTTAACTAGAGCTTATACTCTTTAGTGTTGTTTAAAAATATTTAACCACATTCTACATTTGTATTAATGTATTCTAAACTATTTTTCAAAGTTCATTTACATCATTCTAATTTTTAACAATTAATTTAGTTTAAAATCATATACTGCATAAATAAGTGGACTAAACACTACTAAATCACTATTATCTAAAGAAACGAAGACAACAAAGGTTTCTAACATCTTTGACCATCATAATATGTAAGTGGAGGATGCAACTATGCAATAAAACAATATTGTCATATATTTTGAATTTCACTCAAATTTTGTAGGTTAACCCCTACGAAAATATTGAGTTTTTCTTTAACTAGAGCTTATACTCTTTAGTGTTGTTTAAAAATATATAACCACATTCTAAATTTTTATTATTGTATTCTAAAATATCTTTCAAAGTTCATTTACATCATTCTAATTTTTAACAATTAATTTAGTTGAAAATCATATACAGCTTAAATATGTAGACTAAACACTACTTAATCACTATTATCTAAAGAAACAGAGACAACAATGGTTCCTAACCTCTTTGACCATCATAATATGTAAGTGGAGGATGCAACTATGCAATAAAACAATATTTTCATATTTTTTTAATTTCACTCAAAATTTGTAGGTTAACCCCTACGAAAATATTGAGTTTTCCTTTAACTAGAGCTTATACTCTTTAGTGTTGTTTAAAAATATTTAACCACATTTTACATTTGTATTAATGTATTCTAAACTATCTTTCAAAGTTTATTTACATCATTCTAATTTTTATCAATTAATTTAGTTGAAAATCATATACTGCTTAAATATGTAGACTAAACTCTACTAAATCACTATTATCTAAAGAAACGGAGACAACAATGGTTCCTAACCTCTTTGAACATCATAATATATAAGTGGAGGATGCAACTATGCAATAAAACAATATTGTCATATTTTTTTAATTTCACTCAAAATTTGTAGGTTAACCCCTACGAAAATATTGAGTTTTTCGTTTACTGGAGCTTATACTCTTTAGTGTTGTTTAAAAATATTTAACCACATTCTACATTTGTATTAATGTATACTAAACTATCGTTCAAGGTTCATTTACGTCATTCTAATTTTTAACAATTAATTTAAATTAAAATCATATACTGCTTAAATAATTGGATTAAACACTATTAAATCACTATTATCTAAAGAAACGGAGACAACAAAGGTTCCTAACCTCTTTGACCATCATAATATGTAAGTGGAGGATGCAACTATGCAATAAAACAATATTGTCATATTTTTTGAATTTCACTCAAAATTTGTATGTTAACCCATACGAAAATATTGAGTTTTTCGTTAACTGGAGCTTATACTCTTTAGTGTTGTTTAAAAATATTTAACCACATTCTACATTTGTATTAATGTATTCTAATCTATCTTTCAAGGTTCATTTACGTAATTTAATTTTTAACAATTAATTTAGTTTAAATTCATATATGCTTAAATAAGTGGATAAACACTATTAAATCACTATTATCTAAAGAAAGGCAGACAACAAAGGTTCCTAACCTCTTTGACCATCATAATATATAAGTGGAGGATGCAACTATGCAATAAAACAATATTGTCATATTTTTTGAATTTCATTCAAAATTTGTAGGTTAACCCCTACGAAAATATTGAGTTTTCCTTTAACTAGAGCTTATACTCTTTAGTGTTGTTTAAAAATATTTAACCACATTCTACATTTGTTATTAATGTATTTCTAAACTATCTTTCAAAGGTACACTTACATCATTCTAATTTTTAACAATTTAATTTAGTTTAAATCATATACATGCTTAATAGTGGACTAAACACTATGAACTACTATTATCCTACGAAACGGAGACAACAAGGTTCACTAACCTCTTTGAACCATCATAATATGTAAGTGGAGGATGCAACTAATGCAAATAAAACAATATTGTCATATTTTTTGAATTTCACTCAAAATTGTAAGTTAACCCCTACGAAAAATATTGAGTTTTTCGTTAACTGGTCTTAAATCTTTAGTGTTGTTTAAAAATATCTTAACCACATTCTACATTTGTATTAATGTATTCTAATCTATCTTTCAAGGTTACATTTACGTCATTCTAATTTTAAATAATTAATTTAGTTTTAATTCATATACTGCTTAAATAAGTGGACTAAACACTATTAAATCACTATTATCTAAGAAACGGAGACAACAAAGGTTCTAACCTCTTTTGACCATCATAATATGTAAGTGGAGGATGCAACTATGCAATTAAACAATATTGTCATATATTTTGAATTTCACTCAAAATTTGTAGGTTAACCCCTACAAAAATATTGAGTTTTTCTTTAACTAGAGTTTATACTCTTTAGTGTTGTTTAAAAATATATAACCACATTCTAAATTTTTATTAATGTATTCTAAACTATCTTTCAAAGTTCATTTACATCATTCTAATTTTTAACAATTAATTTAGTTTAAAATCATATACTACATAAATATGTAGACTAAACACTACTAAATATCTATTATCTAATGTAACGGAGACAACAAAGGTTCCTAACCTCTTTTACCATGATAATATGTAAGTGGAGGATGCAACTATGCAATAAAAAAGTATTATAACATTTTTTAAATTTCACTCAAAATTTGTAGGTTAACCCCTACGAAAACATTGCGTTTTTCATTAACTGGAGCTTATACTCTTTAGTGTTGTTTAAAAATATTTAACCACATTCTACTTTTGTATTAATGTATTCTAAGCTATCTTTCAAGGTTCATTTACGTCATTCAAATTTTTAACAATTAATTTAGTTTAAATTCATATACTGCTTAAATAAGTGGATAAACACTATTAAATCACTATTATCTAATGAAACTGAGACAAAAAGGTTCCTAACCTCTTTGACTATCATAATATATAAGTGGAGGATGCAATTATGCAATAAAACAATATTGTCATATATTTTGAATTTCACTCAAAATTTGTAGGTTAACCCCTACGAAAATATTGAGTTTTCCTTTAACTAGAGCTTATACTCTTTAGTGTTGTTTAAAAATATTTAACCACATTCTACATTTGTATTAATGTATTCTAAGCTATCTTTCAAGGTTCATTTACGTAATTTAATTTTTCACAATTAATTTAGTTTAAAATCATATACAGCTTAAATATGTAGACTAAACACTACTAAATCACTATTATCTAAAGAAACGGAGACAACAAAGGTTCCTTACCTCTTTGACCATCATAATATGTAAGTGGAGGATGCAACTATGCAATAAAACAATATTGTCATATTTTTTGAATTTCACTCAAAATTTGTAAGTTAACCCCTACGAAAATATTGAGTTTTTCGTTAACTCTTTGGTGTTGTTTAAAAATATTTAACCACATTCTACATTTGTATTAATGTATTATAATCTATCTTTCAAGGTCCATTTACGTAATTTAATTTTTAACAATTAATTTAGTTTAAATTCATATACTGCTTAAATATGTGGATAAACACTATTAAATCACTATTATCTAAAGAAACGGAGACAACAAAGGTTCCTAACCTCTTTGACCATCATAATATGTAAGTGGAGGATGTAACTATGCAATAAAACAATATTGTCAAATATTTTGAATTTCGCTCAAAATTTGTAGGTTAACCCCTACGAAAATATTGAGTTTTTCTTTAACTAGAGCTTATACTCTTTAGTGTTGTTTAAAAATATAGAACCACATTCTAAATTTTTATTAATGTATTCTAAACTATCTTTAAAAGTTCATTTACATCATTCTAATTTTTAACAATTAATTTAGTTGAAAATCATATACTGCTTAAATATGTAGACTAAACTCTACTAAATCACTATTATCTAAAGAAACGGAGAGAACAATGATTCCTAACCTCTTTGACCATCATAATATGTAAGTGGAGGATGCAACTATGCAATAAAACAATATTGTCATATTTTTTGAATTTCACTCAAAATTTGTAGGTTAACTCCTACGAAAATATTGAGTTTTTCGTTTACTGGAGCTTATACTCTTTAGTGTTGTTTAAAAATATTTAACCACATTCTACATTTGTATTAAGGAATTCTAATCTATATTTCAAGGTTCATTTACGTAATTTAATTTTTAACAATTAATTTAGTTTAAATTCATATACTGCTTAAATAAGTGGATAAACACTATTAAATCACTATTATCTAAAGAAACGGAGACAAAAAGGTTTCTAACCTCTTTGACCATCATATTATATAAGTGGAGGATGCAACTATGCAATAAAACAATATTGTCATATATTTTGAGTTTCACTCAAAATTTGTAGGTTTAACCCCTACGAAAATATTGAGTTTTTCGTTAACTGGAGCTTACACTCTTTAATGTTGTTTAAAAATATTTAACCACATTCTACATTTGTATTAATGTATTCTAAGCTATCTTTCAAGGTTCATTTAAGTAATTTAATTTTTCACAATTAATTTAGTTTAAAATCATATACAGCTTAAATATGTAGACTAAACACTACTAAATCACTATTATCTAAAGAAACGGAGACAACAAAGGTTCCTTACCTCTTTGACCATCATAATATGTAAGTGGAGGATGCAACTATGCAATAAAACAATATTGTCATATTTTTTGAATTTCACACAAAATTTGTAAGTTAACCCCTACGAAAATATTGAGTTTTTCGTTAACTCTTTGGTGTTGTTTAAAAATATTTAACCACATTCTACATTTGTATTAATGTATTATAATCTATCTTTCAAGGTTCATTTACGTAATTTAATTTTTAACAATTAATTTAGTTTAAATTCACATACTACTTAAATATGTGGATAAACACTATTAAATCACTATTATATAAAGAAACGGAGACAACAAAGGTTCATAACCTCTTTGACCATCATAATATGTAAGTGGAGGATGCAACTATGCAATAAAACAATATTGTCATATATTTTGAATTTCGCTCAAAATTTGTAGGTTAACTAACCCCTACGAAAATATTGAGTTTTTCTTTAACTAGAGCTTATACTCTTTAGTGTTGTTTAAAAATATAGAACCACATCCTAAATTTTTATTAATGTATTCTAAACTATCTTTCAAAGTTTATTTACATCATTCTAATTTTTATCAATTAATTTAGTTGAAAATCATATACTGCTTAAATATGTAGACTATACTCTACTAAATCACTATTATCTAAAGAAACGGAGACAACAATGGTTCCTAACCTTTTTGAACATCATAATATGTAAGTGGAGGATGCAACTATGCAATAAAACAATATTGTCATATTTTTTGAATTTCACTCAAAATTTGTAGGTTAACCCCTACGAAAATATTGAGTTTTCCTTT
>JAATWR010000123.1:0-30000 GCA_018703725.1 Brassica juncea
ATGCCGTCACCCGTGAATGAGGAGGATAAGATGATGGTAGAAAGTGGCTTCTCTTCCTCTTCCTCTTCCTCTTCCTCTTCCTCTTCCTCTTCCTCTTCCTCTTCCTCTTCCTCTTCAACGTCATAAGGGTTGTTTGTGATACTGGTCGCTCTGAAAGATATGGTTCTAGGGTTTTGGTGACAAGATGGCCAAGCCCATGATGATGAATTTGAATTCGAAGAAGATGAAGATGGAAAATTCTTGTTTAGAAACGGGACTTCCATTTTGTTCTTTGTTTTCTTCTTTTTTTTTTTTTTTTTGGATTGGAGTCAGATTGAGAAATTGCTTAGGGGAAGTATAAGGGTCTAGGGTTGGGCTGTGGGATATATTCTGAAACACATATTATATTGACTTATTGTTTTACCTAAAAAGAATGACGTTGATTGTAATTGACCAAGCATTAGATAGTTTGAGAGCTCTAGTTTGTAAAGAAAGCATGTGGATTTTTGTGTACAATTAGAGTATTTGGGTCTTTCAATACTTGGTTATCCTCGGATATACATACGATGATACGAACATGTTTCTTTTAAAATAGATTATTTATTCTAGAAATTAGATTTTCAAACTAATGCGATAGCTTTTGTCCAAAGCATTATGGGATGTATTCAATCCTGAAACCTGGAATGATTTATATTGAAATGACAATTTTTCTTTCTTTTCAACACAAAATTTTAAAAAGTTTTTAAAATCCAATATTATTTAACTTGTTCTTTTAAAATATACTTTAAATACGTTTTTATTAGAGATATATCAAGTACTGAAATTTAATTGACTTCTTGTGTTTGATGGAATTTCTTAATTTGTTTTTCATAAATCTGATAATTATGAATATAATTTTAAGAGTATTTTAATTAAAATTCTGGCAGCTCTTCCTTTCTTCCTTTTTGTGCGACATTATTAGTTTCACATGTGACCACACGGATATGAACCCATGTTTACGACTCATTTGAATATCCGGGGAGGTCTATCTGTGGGATACACCTCCCACCCATGGATTAGGTCTGTGTCTTTAATAGATCCGAGTTTAAACCTTTTGTGTGGCAACTCTTCCTCAGTTCACCAAAATAATATAAATTTCATGAAAATCAAAATCATTTGGAAACCTCCCAAATATAATATTTAATATACAGTATACACTATCAGTAAATTTTTGACTATTCCAACAGACATTATCATATATATATATCTATCTTTGGACACGAATATTTATCTTCAATTTTCATTATAGGTCACATACACCACACACATATGACATATCACTAGTCTAGTTTCACGTTGCTAAGCTTAACACAAAGATACTCTAGGAACGGTGAGAGTTCCGTTAATTATGCTCTTAGATTCTGGCTATAAGATAATTTACAATGGTTCGAGACGGATCTTATTTTCTTCTTCTGTTGACAAAATAAAAGAAATTGCAATAAAGTAAGGATATGAGTACTTCTCATGTTTTTATCATGAAAAGTTAAGTTCACAAGTTTCGTTTACGGTACTGGATTGCTTGCCTATACTAACTCACATTTAAAATGTGAAGTACTTAATTTCGGTCTTGAATAATTTAGGTAGGCGTGGCTGTATACATTCATCAACCATTAAATAGTTCAGGTAAACATAATAATAACCGTGTCTACCACCATTTGTGTTGTGTATTCTTCAAAAGCCTGTCGACAGACCAATACTATAATTATAATATGGATGCAACAAATAGATCTCCGAATTTAATTTCACAATATCTCCATATTTATTAGTAACAACTAGACAAACTCTAGAATAATGGCACGGGTCTAAGGGTTACTGCGTATGTGTCTGAAACAATCATGTAAAGTTTGAAGATGTCTGCTCAAATTTTTTTTTTTGAAGATGTAGCAACAAATTTAATCAAAAAGAAAAAGGTTTGGAGAAGTAACTTCTCGCATAGCTTTCTAAGTTTCGTTAAATTTGTACCTTGTAAGCAATTTACAATATTATCTAACCATATAACCAAATAAAAGGTATCAAAGTTATATATACTCACAGATGGTATGGTTCGAAAATATTACCGGAACAAAGTTGAGGAAAAAAATCAAGAAAAGAGAAATTAAGACTGGAAAAGGATTGAACCAAGAGGTTTTGTCTGAAAGACCCGGTAAAACTTGTTGGGTTTTCATTTAAGATATTGCTGTGGTTGGTTGATTTGTTCGTTTTAATCATTAAAGTGTTTGAATATATTGAATCGATGGAAGTGATGGTATCAAAAGACGCCAAAATAATTTGTTCGTTTTTTTCAAGTACTTCCACACTTTTGATTTTGTATTCTACTTACAGTTGATGTTGCTTCTTCTTGGGATCACAAATAGCTTGTCAAAGGATCTCCAAAGGAAAGATCAGGACATTCTGAATGCTATGTCACTTGTGAAATTCACCAAACAACAATTATACAAGATCTGAAATGATGGAGGGGAATCTTTTATCAATAAATTTCTTCTTTTTGTGAGAACTACAAGATTGAGTTCCTGGTTATGGATGATGAATTTTATGGAAAAGAAGCAATATAACCAACTTGCATCATTACAAGATGGAGTGGTTTTACACTATATTGGATATGCAAATTCAAGAGTTTAATGACCATTTTGATGAGGATAACACAGAATTATTTGGCTGCATTGCTTCCTTGAGTCCCGTAATTCATTTCATGAGTTTGATCAGTTAAAAGTTATGAGATTGTCTGAGTTTTATCTTGAAGATTTTGCTTCTATCGAACGGATTACTCTTGAGCATCAACTAGGTCTCTATATTGACAACATTTGGGAAGATGAAAGATTTTCTAATTTGAAGGATCTTGGAGATCTTGCATGTATGACGGTGAAGACAAAAAAAAACTTTTTTCACATCCTCAGATTTATCAGTTTTTAAAGCTAGTTTTGACTTTACCTGTTGTCACCGTTATAGATGAAAGATGTTTTTCAGCATTGAAGATAGTAAAGACTAGTTTGTGGAACCGGATAAACAATCAATTTTTAAATGTTTGTGTTTTTTTTTTGTTTAAAAAGAATTGTTTAAGAAAGTAACAAATGAAGTAGTAGTAAAAAGATTGCATAATATGAAATATCGTAGAATAAATTTGTAAGGTACTTTTTAGTTATGAATTTTTCTTTTATCTAAATGAATTAGTTATTGAGGTATCCTCGATTAATGATAGTCCCGGGTGTTGATGCTTGGGCTGATCTGAATGAATTGGACTTCTGAACAAGTTTGGTATACGTCTTTTAAAGGTTCAACTACCGTTTTTCCAGTTATTATGTATTTTGCTTTTGAAGCCCACTCGTACTCAACTTTTAGACCATGTGGTAACCTTTTTTAATAATGGAAAACGATGAGGTTGTGATAGATGATTACCTTTTTTAAAAAAAATACTCCCTCCGTTCCACAATATAAGACGTTTTGGAAAAATTTTGATGTTTCAAAATATAAGATGTTTTGATACTTTTAAGTTATTTTAACTTTCTTAAAAACTGGTTAACCAATAACAGTTTACTACATTGTTTATAATTGGTTAATCTATATTTAATTTATATTATTTAATTATATTGGTTTCTAAAAAGTAAGTTTCTTAATTATTGTGATTCAAGCAAAAAATCTTATATTATGGAACGGAGGGAGTATCTTATTAAGAGTCGGTTTTTAATATTTTTAGTTAAAAGTTAAGAACCCCTATTAATCATGCTCTTAATAGTGTTTATGGTCAATGCTGCTGTAAGAAAATAATTGACTGAAGGTTGACTTTAATTGGTAACTAGGGGGTTTTCGGATTGGGCAAGAAAGAATAAATATAATACTCCCTCTGTCCCACTTTAAGTGGTGTTTTAGGGTTTCTATTTTGTCCCATTTTAAGTGATGTTCTCACAAATCTAGATATAATTTATTGTTATTTAAAATTTTTGACCAATTACAAAATACTACATCTTTTTTTTATTGGTTGAATTAGTTGAATTTAATACTAATGCATAAAAACTTGTATTTTCTTAATATTTGTGCAAAAACCTTAAACACCACTTAAAGTGGGACAGAGGGAGTAATGGTTTACGGGATTAGGTGTATGAGAGGAACTTTTTTTTAAAAAGTCGTCCTTATTGAATTTCGCATTTATACATCTTTTTTCAAATCTAAACTTATTAAAATATTCATTTGTATAAATTCTTAGAAATCTCAGTTTATTGGATTAAAATTTTGTATAAACTTCTTAGGGGGTTATTGGTTTAAGAATTTTAAAGGAATTATAAAATTTTGAGAATCCATTGTTATTGATTTATTGATTTTAAAACTCTTACCAAGATCCATTGTTATTGGTTTAAAGACTTTTAAATTCTATTTAAATCCTTTGTTATTCATAAAGTTTAGTTATTATTGATTTTGCTATTCTATTGAATTCTATCCTTATTGGGAGGTAAATTTCTTATATTTTTACTCATAACACTAGTCTTTGAAAATACCATGTATGCTCATAAGATTTTTGACATCTGTGTAATAATAGAAACATATACATACAGCATATTCTGTCTCTGTAATTCATTATATTTTTCTTGTTTGACTATTGATATACGGCATTGTCGGTAAACTTTCATTTGATGTTTAGTTGATAAAACAACCTATTGATACAATAATGGTGAAGAAACCAAACTCATATGATAACAATCGTTTGATTCGATAAAATCTGGGGAAGAAACCAAACAAAACGTCAATGAAAACAAGTTAAGAAAACAAAGAACGGGAACACACCAAACATAACACAAAGAACTACCATAAAATGTATTTGTCCATGCCAACACACAAAACCATAATATCAATAAAAAGATCTGTTTCATCGACATTCTTTTTGGAAAATTTGTAGAATGATTTTTGTTTATTACTTTAGAAAGAGAAACTTTTTGAAAAATATGTTGTGCAAATCCATAATACTCAATAACAATCTATGGAAATAAATGCAAAATATTTGATAGAAATTTAGAAAATATTTATTAAATCTATTAAACTTTCAAAAATCTATCAACTTTTAAAATCACTAAACTCTTTCCAAATTCTGGTTCCAATAACCCCCCCCCCCCCCCCCCCCCCCTTAAAGTCTTCAACTTATCGAGAATTAGGTATTGCATCAATCAAATATATCAATAAGATTTGAATGAATATGAAAGATAACTTATAGCTAAAATTAGTGAATAGAAATACCATCTCATGTTAGTATTTGAAGTATTTGAAGTATTTTTCTAAAGTTAAATTTGAAGTATTTTTCTAAAGTTAAAGTTTTTTTTGGAACAAAACTTTGAAATATATAAAAAAAAACATTTATTGAATTTAAAATTATTAAAAATTTATTTCTGAAGATTTTGAATCTCATCTTCTCATTTTAATAGAAAACAAAACTTGAAGAAAAAAACATTATACTGTTTTAAATAATTTTAATTTTTAAAGAAAAATCTCAAATATTTTTTTTTGGGGCAAAAAATCTCAAATATTTTAAAATCTCTACCAAAATCATCAAATCCTACCACAACTACCATCAAATCCGTTTAATTTTCACCAAATCTAAATCCCCAAAATCCTCCAAATCCCCTAATTGTTTTGATTGTAACTCTTTAACCTATGTAATTCTGATTAGCATTAGAGTTTCGTTAGTAATAAGAAATGCCAAAATCATCAGGGCAACAATTGAAATAAACTCTTGTCAGTACACGACAAAAGGAAAATCAAATCATGGTGGAAAAAGTAAAGAAAAACCGTGTGAATGTTTCTTTGGTGAATGTTTCTTTATATGATCTGAAGCTACAAAACCTTCGATCTTAATCCATCCTCACGGATAAGTATCGACCAACAAGATCAACGCTAAACAATGTGTTCTAGTTCAAATCACAGAGGTTTAAGTGTTCCATGTCAATTATCTAGTGTGTAACTGAGAATAACCAAGAAAGATAACAGAGAACATCAAGTACATAATGAACAACTCATGAATCTTAGTTGCAAACAAATATCTTTCCATCGATGTGCATCATCATCATCATCATCAGGTAAATTCAAAAGATTGAACACATAAGGGATTGGGGAAGACGCTGTTTTGATAATTTGCACACAAAGGATAAACTTCAGATGATTAATCGAACAGCATCAACATCATCACCATCCACATAGACCATTTTTAATCATAAATTTTGAAAAAAGTTTGAGAACGACAATGCACTATCCCAAAGCTTACGGTTATGCGACGCAGCCATTTCTTTCTTCATCTGGGTAAGTATATTCTCCATCGTGTACTCCCTTTGCCAGTTGGCAAGAAGTCCGAACTTCTTTGGATCCACCTATAAATAAATGCAAAAACCAAGTTACAAGTGCACTTCAAGGAATAAGAAGATGGCAGAATGGTAACTTTTTAAGCTTACCACTCTTGTTTCATGGTTGACACAAGTCATGTTGACACGTGAATGGAACCGGACAGTTGGGGGTTTCTACGGGTAATCTTTGTCACAAAAGAGCTTCAACTGATAGATCCTACCTTCATGAACAGTCTGTGCATAGGATGACATACAAATTGATAGCTGTTAGTACAGCAAACAAAAGAAACAGGAAGTGACTAGTGTAAACACCGATGCCTGATATCGTTTTCTGATGAAAGACACGACCTTCAGAAGGTAAAATAGTTAACCAAGTATATTTAGACTTTTCATCAAGTACAAGGACCAGTTTACACATCAGAAAAAATAAGATCAAAACAATTTTCATAAACAGTTGTAAAACAGTGCCCAAAAGATGGTTTCCAGTAATGGACTAAGGGGGAAATCTTCAATGGTTATGATGATGATGTTAAGAACATTAGTGGGTACTTCTAAAAACAATCACGCAGGTACTGAATTTGCATGTGATGAAGAAGAAAAAGAAAAATATATAACTACGTTGTGAGGACCGATGATGGTGCCAGTCCAAGAGCGCATGTAGATGTCATCACCATCATCCATTCCATAGCTTACAGTTCCATCTCCAATACCTTTGTCCCCACGTTCAAGCTCCTCCAGCAACCGGAAGTTCCTCGGAACTATATTGCATAAGAAACCAAACCAATCATCCACAAAAACCCAATAAACAAAGTTCGCGAAGAGATAGAAAGATAAATACTTGCTATCTTGTAAGGTCATGGAAGGAACCAAACTCCAGAAAATGATAACACTTTACACAATTACCGATCAATCTAACATATGAACACCCGTCGATCAATTTACCGAGAAAGGGTGAAAATTAAGAGAACTAGTAGATCGATGAAGCGTACGGAAACGTAATTGAAACCTACCGATCTAAGCTAATACGAATTTTGAAAACCCTAAAACCTAATTGGGATTTTCAAAACCCTAGAAAATCGAAATCGAGACGAAGGAGTTGAAATTGATTACCGACGACACTCGATCCTCCAGCGCCAAGAGTCATGTTCGATCAAGTTGGGGATTTGATTCGATTTGAGTTTTGAGATCTGAGCTCTGATCGTGCCCGAGAAACGAGTGAGAGAGTTGAGATAAAAGGGAGATTGGGAGAGAATCTTGGTGAAAAGACAGAAAGCTAGAATGTGAGGGGCAAACTGGGCATTTCAATTTAAGGGAGACGGTAAGAGTTCAAATTTGCAATTCTAATACTCAGGAATCTATTTTCTGTCGTATAATTCCTTAATATTTCAACAATTGGATATGCATCCCGTTTGTAATTTTCCAATTCATTCGTTTTGAGTACTTTCTTTCCAATTCCTTGGCCCACTTTCTTTCTTTGTTGCAGAGATATGAGCCCAATCAATCCGAGCATTTTCTTCGACCTTAGTGGGCTAGACTATGTATATATGACTTTTTTTCTTTGGGTCACAATGTTATATATAATTATTTAATAATTGTTTTTAAATAATTATATGATTAAATGTATATCTCTTTATTCCTGAAATAGTTGGTTACATTTTAATTATTTAAAAAGAAAATTTAAGTAAATTTTGGTATTTTGAATACCTAATATTTTAGCATTTCTTGATGGTAATAAAGGAATTTCAAAGTCTTCACAATTTAGAAAGAATTTGTAAAATTGATGGATGGTCATTAAATCATGTAGAAAAATCAAATAAATTTAATATATATATTATTTAAATTTTTATGGTTAATTATAAAATAAACATAATTTCTAGAATACAATTTAGATAGCTGAAAATAAATAAATAAATAAATTTATTTGAATCTAATTAAGTGACGACAAAATTAAAGCGATGCTATTAATATTAAGTTATTTTTCACTTATACAAGAATTTAAATTAATATTAAGAGAATATGTATATTTAAAATAAATTATTTTTTATAAAACTGATACATATTCTTTAAGTTATGTAATATCCTTCTATACACTTTAACTAAATCAAAATTTTGTATATTTTATTTTCAGATTTTAATGGTAATTTTATAAATCAAAACATGAAATAATCTGTTTTCAGTAGTCTTTGATTAGCCAAAAAAACATAATCTTGAATTCTATGAAGATGTTTTGTTCAATATGTTTCCATTGTTTTAAGTCAAACCGAGAGGCGATCAAAATAAAGCAATATCATTTGACCGCATACCATCACGTTTTTTTTATTGCTTCCATTGTTTGTTGGGGAAATTTCATAACTACACTTTGTGTAGTACCACAATTCAACAATACCATCAATAGAAGGACATTTTCACAAATACACTTTCATTAATGTGTAAAAGACAAAATTAACCCTACTATCTCTAAGATATCACCGACTTTTCTCTCAGTCGTGACCTTCTTCTCTCTGTCGAGATCCATCGTTTCTCTCCTCAGGATCCATCGTCGTCGTCGTTGTCATCGAAAGTCGTCGTCGTCGTCGTCATCGAAAGTCGTCGTCGTCATCGAAAGTCATCGTCATCGTTCCGTTGAGATCTCCGACGAGCTAACACACGAATTCTCTGTCTCACATGATCGCCGACGCCGACGAGCTATTCATCGGAAATGTCGACTCCAAATTCACAAATTGTAAGTTTCTAATCTCTGTAATTTGTTGACTATAGGTTTAGACTTCTAATTGGAAGGGATGGTTAGATATAAGAAAAATAGTTTCTGTGATGAACATCCTTGATTTTTAAAAATTTGCTTTTATCCAAAAGGCAAACAAGGTTGATTTGGAGTTCAAGTTGAGATTAAGATTTTGGAATAGCAAACACTGCATTTTTACAGAATTATAATCCCTTATAAATCTGGATTTATGGATATTGTTAAAAGTACAACTCGACGATTTATAAGTCTTTATAAAGAAGATCGATTTAGCAATAGAGGAGTAGTGTCTATTACTTCTAGTGTTGAGATGTAGTGTCTATTACTTGCAGTGTTGAGATTAAGATTTTGGAATAGCAAACACTGCATTTTTTACAGAATTATAATCCCTTATAAATCTGGATTTCTGGATATTGTTAAAAGTACAACTCGACGATTTATAAGTCTTTATAAAGAAGAACGATTTACATGAACATTGTCTATTACTTCTAGTGTTGAGATATTGTGGAAATACATGAACATTGTGCTTGAATAAAGTATCTATAGATCATGATTAGAAAGTTCATATCATTGTTTTATAAAGTAATATAAATTTTAATTTTTCTTTTGTTTTTGTTTTCCAGTTGGATAGCAATGACTTTTGGTCAAATTTGAGTTTGCCTCCTAGGATATATGGACCTGGAACAGAACCACCAGATAATCACAAAGTGATCATCCAGCATTCGAACATGGACTACGTCTCTAAGGTTGCTAATATATTAGGAGAAAAAGAGTTTGCTCAAATAGAGATCTCACACATTGGAAGCATTGTCAAGCTGGCAAGAAGGACTAGCGTTCATTTTTCAGAGGATTTGTTTCATTTCATCATGCAGCGAAGAATAATGACCAAAGAAGAAGGTCTGTGGTTTACATTCTCTGATCAACCAATGAGATTTTCGATGCGAGAATTTCAGTTGACAACAGAATTAGCTTGTGAGGAAGATAAAACAAAAACAGAGCCAATGTTTAGAGAATTGAGGAAACCTTTTCCTTGGATGCTAACCAAGGGGGACAAGTACACGGTGAGTACCTTGTATCATCGGCTTGAAAAGAAAGCACGAACAATGTCAAGACTGGAGAGACTATGTAATGGAATAGCAATCATCAAAGAAGGGGTAATTATAGCAGGAAACACTAGCTCTCTAATCCCGAAGAAAAGGTTGATGGCTTATTACAATTATGATAGATTCTCAAAGATGGCCTGGGGAAAACTTGCGTATTCAGTTTTGTTAAATAGTATTAGACGGTTGAGAGCAAGTTCTTGGACAGGAGAAAGCTATGAAGTTTCAGGTTTTGTGATAGCTATTAATCTGTGGGCTTTGTCGTCAGTCCCTAAGCTTGGAAAATCTTTGGGAAAGCCATGCCAGGAAACTTCTTCTTCAAGTCCATTATGTCTACATTGGCACTCAACGAGGTCTATTACAATTTCTGAATTGTTGGAGTTGGAAAGGAAAAACAATGTGAGTTTTAACCAAAGTTCCCTTTATAAATTTATTGTTACTGTATTGTTTAAAAATAGGTTTATAAACATACTTCTTGAAACAGGGTCACAGGAGACTTATAGTTAAAATGTTGTTTTATCTTTGTCACAAGGTGTGGTTACTACTGTGATCGTATTCTCTGAGGAATTCAAACATTTGGTGAACCTGACACATCCTGATGATACGGACTTTGACAGTATTGTACAACTAGTTCAACAAGGATACAAATTGAAGAAAAGCGATTGGGAACAAGGATTTGTGGATATTTTTCTTACAACATAAGACCTTGCTCGACAAAGCAGGGCAGAAGACAAAGATGTACAACAAAACTCTAAGGTCAATGGGGTTTTTGAGATTTTATAAGGCTTTATCAAATTTGAAATTGTTAAATATTATAAGCATTTATAAATATTTTTATTGAATTTTTTGAAATAGGAGCAAACACAAGATGAAGAAGAACAACTAGTGGAAGCTGATGCTGAATTGGGCGACGTTGATAAAGAAAGAGAAACTTCAGAAGCCAATGAAGTAAACTAATTTATAAACCTTTATAAAATTGGACTATCATTTATTTAAAAATTTTAAGCCATCATATGTTTGTTATTGTTTTTCTCTCTTCTTGAAATATGGGCAGACACTTGAGAAAGAAGAAGAAGAAGAACAAATGGAAGCTGATGCAGGACTCGAGGATCCTCTTTACAAGGTAAATAACTTCTTTATAGCTGTTTATAAAATTTAAAGATTAATATGTTTACATACCATCAGCATTTCTGTTACTGTTTTTTTTTCTTTTTTCTTTTGGAAATAGGAGCAGACACAAGATGATGAAGAACAACAGGTGGGAGTTGATAGTGAAGTCAATGAAGTAAGATAATTTATAAGATATTATAAACTTAGACTACTTGAGGGAATTATAAGCCATCGTAAAATCTGTTATTGTTTTTTTTTCTCTTCTTGAAATAGGGGCAGACACTTGAGAAAGAAGAAGAAGAAGAACAAATGGAAGCTGATGCAGGACTCGATGATCCTCATTACAAGGTAAAGAACTCTCTTTATAACGGTTTATAAAATTTAAAGATTAATATGTTTACATACCATCAGCATTTCTGTTACTGTTTTTCTTTTTTTCTTTTGGAAATAGGAGCAGACACAAGATGATGAAGAACCACAGGTGGGAGCTGATGGCGAAGTCAATGAAGTAAGATAATTTATAAGATATTATAAACTTAGACTACTTGAGGGAATTATAAGCCATCGTAAAATCTGTTATTGTATTTTTTTCTCTTCTTGAAATAGGGACAGACACTTGAGAAAGAAGAAGAAGAAGAACAAATGGAAGCTGATGCAGGACTCGAGGATCCTCTTTACAAGGTAAAGAACTCTCTTTATAACGGTTTATAAAATTTAAAGATTAATATGTTTACATACCATCAGCATTTTTGTTACTGTTTTTTCTTTTTTATTTTGGAAATAGGAGCAGACACAAGTTGATGAAGAACAACAGGTGGGAGTTGATAGTGAAGTCAATGAAGTAAGATAATTTATAAGATATTATAAACTTAGACTACTTGAGGGAATTATAAGCCATCGTAAAATCTGTTAGTGTTTTTTTTTTCTCTTCTTGAAATAGGGGCAGACACTTGAGAAAGAAGAAGAAGAACAAATGGAAGCTGATGCAGGACTCGAGGATCCTCTTTACAAGGTAAAGAACTCTCTTTATAACAGTTTATAAAATTTAAAGATTAATATGTTTACATACCATCAGCATTTCTGTTACTGTTTTTTCTTTTTTCTTTTGGAAATAGGAGCAGACACAAGATGATGAAGAACAACAGGTGGGAGCTGATAGGGAAGTCAATGAAGTAAGATAATTTATAAGATATTATAAACTTAGACTACTTGAGGGAATTATAATCCCTCGTAAAATCTGTTATTGTTTTTTTTTTCTCTTCTTGAAATAGGGGCAGACACTTGAGAAAGAAGAAGAAGAACAAATGGAAGCTGATGCAGGACTCGAGGATCCTCTTTACAAGGTAAAGAACTCTCTTTATAACGGTTTATAAAATTTAAAGATTAATATGTTTACATACCATCAGCATTTCTGTTACTGTTTTTTCTTTTTTTCTTTTGGAAATAGGAGCAGACACAAGATGACGAAGAACCACAGCTGGGAGCTGATGGCGAAGTCAATGAAGTAAGATAATTTATAAGATATTATAAACTTAGACTACTTGAGGGAATTATAAGCCATCGTAAAATCTGTTATTGTTTTTTTTTCTCTTCTTGAAATAGGGGCAGACACTTGAGAAAGAAGAAGAAGAACAAATGGAAGCTGATGCAGGACTCGAGGATCCTCTTTACAAGGTAAAGAACTCTCTTTATAAAGGTTTATAAAATTTAAAGATTAATATGTTTACATACCATCATCATTTATGTTAGTGTTTTTCTTTTTTCTTTTGGAAATAGGAGCAGACACAAGATGATGAAGAACAACAGGTGGGAGCTGATAGTGAAGTCAATGAAGTAAGATAATTTATAAGATATTATAAACTTAGACTACTTGAGGGAATTCTAAGCCATCGTAAAATCTGTTATTGTTTTTTTTTTTCTCTTCTTGAAATAGGGGCAGACACTTGAGAAAGAAGAAGAAGAACAAATGGAAGCTGATGCAGGACTCTAGGATCCTCTTTACAAGGTAAAGAACTCTCTTTATAACGGTTTATAAAATTTAAAGATTAATATGTTTACATACCATCAGCATTTCTGTTACTGTTTTTTTTCTTTTCTTTTGGAAATAGGAGCAGACACAAGATGATGAAGAACCACAGGTGAGAGCTGATGGCGAAGTCAATGAAGTAAGATAATTTATAAGATATTATAAACTTAGACTACTTGAGGGAATTATAAGCTATCGTAAAATCTGTTATTGTTTTTTTTTTCTCTTCTTGAAATAGGGGCAGACACTTGAGAAAGAAGAAGAAGAACAAATGGAAGCTGATGCAGGACTCGAGGATCCTCTTTACAAGGTAAAGAACTCTCTTTATAAAGGTTTATAAAATTTAAAGATTAATATGTTTACATACCATCAGCATTTCTGTTACTGTTTTTTCTTTTTTCTTTTGAAAATAGGAGCAGACACAAGATGATGAAGAACCACAAGTGGGAGCTGATGGCGAAGTCAATGAAGTAAGATAATTTATACGCTATTATAAACTTAGACTACTTGAGGGAATTATAAGCCATCGTAAAATCTGTTATTGTTTTCTTTTTCCTTGTTGAAATAGGGGCAGACACTTGAGGAAGAAGAAGAACAAATGGAAGCTGATGCAGGACTCGAGGACCCCGTGGTAGTTGAAAGGCAGAAAGAAGGAATAGGAAATAAGGTAAAGAACTCTCTTTAGAAAGGTTTATAAAAGTTTTTTTCTTATTGTGTTATCAAATTTGGAGGATGAATATGTTTATATAGCAAATTTATAATAAAGCTATCGTTTTTCAAAATTATAAATCTGTTAATGAGCAGGAGCAGAAGAAGAGTGGAGAGAAAAGAAAAGATGAAGCGCATGAGAAAGATAAGGAGAAAAATCAAGATAAAGATGGTTCCATGTCTAACAGTGAGAAACTCGATAAGCTAATCCAAATGGTTTATGATTTGGGTAAACGAGTAGAAGTAATCCAGAATGTCTTAGGAGTTAAGGTAAGCAAATAACTTTTCCAAGCACTTATAAAAACTTTCACATGTTTTTTTCTTTAACTAATATGACATGATTTCTTGAAGGTACCTGACGGTTCATCAAATAAACAATTTATGAGAATGCAGCCAACTTCTTTGATGATACAAAAGGTGCACCCAATGATGAAAATGAAGAAGAAGCAAATCCTGGTGATAAAAGAAATGCAGCAGATGATGGAAATGATGAAGGTTTGTTTTATTTGCTAACTTAGAACCTCTTTTTAGAATGGTTTTGTCAATTCATATATTTAGTTAGTTAAATAATCTTCCAGCCATCTCAGAGTTCTATTTCGACACTAACCTTCCAGCCATTGCACAGTTCACAGCCAGGTAAATAAGGTTTTGGGGTTGAACCAAAATTTAATCGTTTGCTAACTTATCTGATGATACTATCTGTTTCAACCTAGGAGGTCCAGTAGGAGAAGCTTTCCCCTGTATTGAAATCGAGGATATTAAAAAGCAGGAACTTATCTTCTCAACGCTCAAAATGCAACCTTTGTCGATCTCCTCCTTGGTCGGTTCCTATATTGGCCGGTTCATCCATTTCTGGGATTCACGAAACATTGAGAAAAAATGAGAGTTCATGGGTATTTTACCCTCTCGCTACGAGATGAAAAGGTGAGAATCATTACTCTAACATAATCCTTTCTTCCTCAACATAGTTAATGTTTAACAAGTTCGCTCTTTTCTTTGTTCAGTTGCATCCCTTATTTAAGAAAATCAACACCGACCGACCCTATATACTTAGCACGCTTTGTACTTCACATATGTTGTTGGCTAGATTCGCTTCGTCCAAGGATTAAACCTCAACACCAAGTAAGTAGGTATTTAATCAGATCCAGTCATGTTTATTATTCTATAACATACCTAATGCCTTTTAAATATATGTGATGATTTAATAGCGTGAACCTGAGATGCAATGAGCGGCTGTAGGGGATCATGGGCTTGATGTTATGGATTTTCTACTGAAGAATGACTCCCTTACTAAGAATCATCACTAATCACTAGCTCATTGTAGCTTCTACTTTAAGCCGCAAGACTCCAAGACTAAGCACAAAAAGTACGTTTACTTACAATTTTTCACTCCAATAAAATTCATTTTGTTAAGATTACCTACCTACACTTGGTTTGTATCCCCGTGATTTGTGTGACTACACTTAAAGCTATAAAAACGATGTTTCATATAAAGCATGGTGCCTTTGTCTTTAAGAAAAGGTGATGAAACGATCCGAGGATAGTAAATAACATGTACGCTTTTCCAGATTTATTGAGGAATGTAAGACCAAACACTTTTTTTCAGACACTTTCCAAGGAGGATAGCTTCAGAGGCATTCCAGAGAGTGAAAACTGCCTTGAAGTTTATTGGGAAAGTAGTGATGAATATGGAGCTTAAAATCGCTTTGCAGGTAAGGAGCTTAGATGGTAACGTGTCTAAGAATGTTGGTCTTGGAAATTCCTCTGATTCCATTGGTGAGGCAGATTTAATGGATGGATCATATGGGAATGCACAACGACATAACTCAGTTCCTGCAGTAAGAAACATGGCACATAGTGGTCAGCTGAATCACAGCCATTGCAGCATCTCCTGATGACTGGTAAGAAAGATTCTTAACTTGCCAGTATATTTGATGACTTGAGTAAAAGACAAGACCTTATTCGGATAGTTTCAATCTGCCATTATATCTGAGAAACCAATTTCATGAGCAATTGGTTTCGGCATCTCCATCCAGTTATTCTGTTTGTTTATAGATTTAAACATGTTTAACGTTATGTTCAAGATAATTTTTTGTCTAATAGGGAATCCTATAACACGTTATTAAGGGATGCTTTTTCGTTTCAGTTTTTAGAATTCTCTCTGTTGTAGTAATACCACTGAAATGAAAAAGGTCATGGGACAGACGTCCATGCTGCCCTATATCAACTAATCAAGTTTTTGTTCGAATAAATATGTGCTATTGAACAGTCTGATAAAGTGATGAAACTATTAGTAACTTTTTGTAGCCTAAGTTTGGCCTTCCTTTTAGAAACAATTTTAATAAGAGTTAATCGACTACATGTATTTCCCAAGTTAAATTCGTTCTGCAGCAGTACAAATACGAGAGCAGTTCTATTAGATTCTTGCCTTCTTGGAAATCAGTATATATAATATCAAAGTAAATTTTCACATTTGGAGTGTGTCATGCTACTTACTTTTCAGTTTTAAGAATTGTAAGCATAGTTGTAATGTCAAAAGATATATGGCATATCATAAAATAGTTAACAAATCCTTATCCAAATTTACTAGAAAAATAAAGAAACAAAAATTAACAAGTAAAATATATATTTATAAAATATAAACTCAAAAAAACAAAAGAATTTGCATAATTATTAAAAATTATAAATTAACAAATGATAAAATCTATAAGACAACGGTTGTTAAATTCATAAAGAATATAAAAGATGCATAAAGAATATAAAAGATCAAACGTTAAATTCAACAAGACAACAAATATTACGCTTAATTATTATTTGCTTCAATGTTGTAGACATTCTCCAATTTATTAATTTTAAATTATGTATAACTTTTGTAAATAATATAATCAAAATAACTTATAAACAAATAATCCGGGCGTAGCCCGGGCAAACACCCTAGTCTTTATAACACCTTAATAGAAATGGCTTATAAGCCCTTATAAAATCAGTAATAAGAGTTTATAAACTATTGTCTATAAGCCATTATAAATTAAGTAATAAGAATTTTATAAGAGATGTAAAGAACAATACGAGATGACTCGTTTCAAGGAACAAGTTTGTGATTGTGGTCTAGTGGTTAAATGTGGCATCCAGATACGTCTAGGCCCGGGTTCGAAGCCCAATTCATACGAATTAAGTTATTTTTTCATAAAACTTTGTATTTTGGTATCTTAATAACACCTTAATAGAAACAGCTTATAAACCCTTATAAAATCAGTAATAAGAGTTTATAAACTATTGTTTTTTTTTTTTTTTTGACATCAACAATACAGACTCAACTAAGATTCTGCGAACCAAACTGGGTACTCTGAATCCATGTGAACGACAAAAAACGGTTGATTCCTAGCACTGCGTGCAAGGCTATCCGCTCTTGTATTGTGCGTCCTTGAAACGTGGATTATCTCCGAGTGAGTGAAACTTGTCTTCAAGTGTTTTATATCTTCTAAATAGGTCGCAAAAGCAGGCCATTCTTCTGGTTCCGAAACCATCTTCACCAATTGAGAACAATCTGTTGCAAAAGTCACATGAAACTGTCTTAGATTCCTCATACTCTCCATTGCCCATATAAGTGCTTCCATCTCTGAATGAAGAGGAGAAATACTGGCTCTCGTATTCCTCGCTCCCATCAGACCATCAAAACCCTCCAGTGTGCTATACCACCCTTGACCGGAAAACAATTCCTTTTCTTTCCAAGACCCATCCGTAAAGCACCATCGGCCCGAAATACTTGGTAAGGAACCTAATTCTACTTCTCTATCAACAATAACACCTTGTGGCAGACTTGATTGTGCCTCCAGCCAAATCTTGGATTCCGTCTCTGCCAATTGTAGGGTATCTCGGGGATCTACATTGATATTACTGAAAACCATATTATTACGGCCTTTCCAAATATACCATAAAATCCAGGCAAATTGATGACTTGGTTCTGAGAGGGACACTCTCCAGAACAAATGATCCATATTTGTGTAGACCGATTGCGTGGGGAAAACACTTATATTTGATGGTATTCTTGAGAGAGCCCATACTTGAACAGCCGGTGGACATTCAAAGAAGACATGATTTATGGATTCCACTTCCACTCCGCATCTTGAACATTGCAAATCCCCTTGTAGTCCTCTCGATCTTAATTTCTCCTTAACCGAGATACAGCCTGTCACTATTTGCCATATGAAATGTTTAATCTTTGGTGGACACTAAATCTTCCAACAGTGGGCCTTCAGAGCAGTTATATCCGGCCCATAATGTGGGAGCGTTTTTTGTACATCCGGATACACCCTCTCCACCTGATAACCCGATTTAACCGAATATTTTCCGTTTTTGGTGAAATGCCAACCCTCACTGTCCAGTAAAAGATGACGACTCAGAGGTAAACTTTCTATAACTATCGCATCCTCCGGGGTAACCAGTTCCCGGATCACTTGTGAGTTCCATGTGCGTGATGTGGGATTGATGAGAGAGTCTACTGTAAGAAAAGGTTCAGAAATTTGTTGGTTACTATTTGCTGGTCTCGGGCGAGTGGATGGAATCCAGGGGTCGTACCATACAGATATGGATGATCCTATCCCCACCCTTTTGATGAGTCCTTTGCTAACCAGAGATCTAGCTGAGACAATACTTCGCCAGCCATAGGATGGTGAGTACGATCTGATCGGTTCCAGAGGTGATGCGTGTCTGAAATACCGTCCTTTAAAAACTCTAGCAAATAAAGAGGATGGTTTCTCAATAAGACGCCAGAGTTGCTTTCCTAGCATTGCCGTATTAAAGTCCGTCATGTTTTTAAAACCCAGACCTCCTTCTTCCTTTGGGAGACACACTTTGTCCCATGATTGCCAGTGCATACCTCTACTATTTCCCCCTGAACTCCACCAAAATCGTGCAAACGCACTCGTCAGCTTCTGCATTACTGATTTTGGAATTCGGTAACAAGACATAACGTGATTTGGTAAAGCCGTAACCACCGATTTGATGAGCACCTCTTTGCCACCTTTTGTGAAAAATTTAAAGGTCCAGCCATTCATCCTGTTATTTAGACAATCTTGTACAAAACCAAATACTTGGACCTTTGACCCGCCCATACTCTCTGGTAAACCCAAATATGTTCCCATTCCCCCCATACTCTGTATTCCTAAAATATCCTGTAGTTCCTGTCTTGAAGTCTCCTCCACTTTGTGACCAAATTGAACTGAAGATTTTTGAAAATTAATTAATTGACCTGATACCATCTCGTACTCCTTCAAAATCCGAAGAATAGTCTGACACTCTTCCTTTTGTGCCTTACAGAAAAACAGGCTATCATCCGCAAAAAGAAGATGAGAAATTGGCGGGCATGCTCTTGCCACCTTTAGACCTGTCAGCTGCGTAAGGCGTTCCGCTTTCTTGATATTTACTATTAAGGCTTCCGTGCACAAGATGAAAAGATAAGGACATAGTGGATCACCCTGTCGTAACCCTCGCTGTGGGATTATAAGTCCCTTTGGTTGACCATTCAAAAGAATTCTATACTGTACCGTAGAGATGCATTCCATCATCAATCGTATCCATTGGACATCAAAACCCATTTTCTGGAGTAACGCTTGAATGAAAGCCCACTCCACCTTATCATATGCTTTGCTCATGTCAGTCTTAATTGCCATAAACTTTGTCTGGCAAGATTTGTTTGTTCTCAGCCCATGAAACATCTCTTGCGCAATAAGAATATTGTCCGATATCAGGCGTCCTGGTACAAAGGCCGACTGAGTTTCCGAAATGAGGGAGTGAAGACAAACCTTTAGTCGCTGACATAACACCTTAGAAAGAATTTTATATCCTACATTGCAAAGACTTATCGGCCTCAATTCAGTCATCCTCGTAGGTCTCTCCGTCTTTGGGATTAAACATATATTGGTGATGTTCAGCCTAGCATCCAGATCTCCTGATTGTAGAAAATTATTCACCAACTCCAGAATATCCTTTTTAATGGTGTGCCAGGAATGTTGGAAAAACAACGCTGTCATTCCATCCGGTCCTGGTGCCTTCTCCGGATGCATCATAAAAAGAGCCTCCCTAACCTCGTCTTCCGTCGCAGCTCTGAGCAGTCTCTGATTCATCTGATGTGTAATTCTAACTGGTACCCCATCTAGAAAATCCTCAAACTCAGATGGCGAAGTAGTTCTAAATAACTCGTCAAAATATCCCACTGCTATTTTTTCAATACCAGTTTCATCCGAGATCCAATTTCCAGCGTCATCATGTAAACCTACTATTCTATGTTGGGGTCAAAAACGGTTATCTCGAAATCTACGGCTAAAGACCTTCCCGAAACTCAAAAGATTTCCCGCAAACGACTGACGAGGGAAAGATCGAACAACGAAAAAACCCACGGACGGCGAGACGACCTGGCGCCGGCGGCACGCGGGACGCGGGCTGGCCTGGCGCCGGCGGCACGCGGGACGCGGGCTGGCCTGGCGCCGGCGGCACGCGGGACGCGGCTGGCCTGGCGCCGGCGGCACCCCGGCCTGGCGCCGGCGGCACGCGGGACGCGGGCTGGCCTGGCGCCGGCGGCAACCCCGGCCTGCGCCGGCGGCACGCGGGACGCGGCTGGCCTGGCGGCGGCAGCACCCCGGCCTGGCCCGCGGCAGCGCGCTGCCTGGCGCGGCGGCACCCCGCTGGCGCCGGCGGCACCCGTCACGCGGCCGGCCTGGCGCCGGCGAGCCGCTCCTCGGCACGCGGGCCGCGCCCTGTCGGCGCCGGCTTCACCCGTCAGACGCGCCGGCGGCACGCGGGACGGCGGGCTGGCTGGCGCCGGCGGCACGCGGACGCTGGCTGGCCTGGCGCCGGCGGCACCCCGGCCTGGCGCCGGCGGCACCATAGCGCGTGTCGCCCGGCGTCGGTCCCGACCCTCGTCCCTGGTCTCGGTCCTATCGTGCTCGGTTCATTCCCGCCTTAGCTTGTTTGGATCAGCCCTCGTGAGTTTGGTCTAATCAGGCTATAGCGGTTTACCCGATTCTACGAGACATCGGATAAACATCAAGTCATCGAAAGATAGCGGAAAACTCGGAGATAATTACAAAGACCGACGAAAATGGAACATTTCCGGAAAGGATAAGCTTGGGCCCAAAGGCGAGGCCCATCACCCCAAGGCAAACCGACCTAGAGGTGGGTATATAAGGAGAGCAAGAGCAGAGGAGAAAGGCATCCCGAAAATCCGAGAATTAGACTTAGAGCATCCTGCTGGCTTAGAAAAACTAGGGTTTAGGTAGTTAGACTAGCGGAGCAAGGCTTAGGACGTTTGGCTGCCTGCGACTCTACCTTTTTCTTTAAATCGCAACTCTCTTTGTCTTTCGGAGAATCCTTGTACTCGTTTCCCTTATCTAATAAAACGCCTTCGGGCAAATAATTCAATTTCTATTTTTTGTCTTCTGTTTACTTTGTCGATTTCGTGTGGCAACGCAGAGAATCCGGACCTTCAGGGAAAGTCGGGTTCACTTGGCTTTCCTCCGCAATCTTATTTATCGAAAATTGACGGTGTGAATTTCGGTTCCCACAGTTTGGCGCTAGAAGGAGGGGGGGGACGGATCCTCTAACTCGAAAACCACCAATCGATCGAAGTTCAGCATGACTTCTTCGTCAATCCGCAACATCGTATCTTTCGAGGATCGAGCAACGGCCCGAACGGTCAAACCTCACAACGATCTCCTCGTAATAGAACTCACGATCCAGGACATTGACGTAGCAAGGGTATTGGTCGACACCGTGTGCTCGGCCAATATTATCTACAAAAGCACCCTCGAGAGGATGGGCGTCGACCTAGGCATCCTTACGGATGTCCCCAGCCCAGTATTCGGACTCTCGGGAGAAATTATGACCCTCGGCTCAACTAACCTCCTAGTCAAGGCCGGGAGCGTCGCCAAGAACACGGAATTCCTAGTGATCGATAGTCCAACATCCTACAATGCGATAGTTGGAACTCCCTGGCTAAACTCCATGAGAGCGATCCCATCAACATTCCACCTATGCCTCAAGTTCCCAACGCCTTTCGGGGTCGAGACAATACATGGTAGTCACGGAGCAGCGCAGATCTACCTCGCTACCGAACTAAAACGGAAAAAATTCTGAAATCGAAACTTCTCGGAAAAAGCAAACGGTTAACAATTCACCGGAGACCTTCTGGCAGTCCCAAAGAGCCGAGGCCCTGGAAGGGAAGCGTGAACCAACCTGCGAACCGGTGGTTTCAATTTGTCTCGACGATTCTTTCCCGGAACGGTGTGTCGAGATCGGAGCTAACCTCCGCGAACCAATGAAAGCAGAGCTCATCGCATGCCTCAAAAAGAACCTCAGTACGTTCGCGTGGGCTGCGGAGGATATGCCGGGAATCGACATTAGCATAACATGTCACGAACTTAACATCGACCCAACTCACAAACCCGTAAAACAAAAAAGACGAAAGTTGGGACCTGAGCGTGCCACCGCAGTCAATGAGGAAGTCGAAAGACTCCTCAAAGTAGGGTCGATAACAGAAGTCAGGTATCCAGACTGGCTCGCCAACCCCGTCGTGGTAAAAAAGAAAAACGGCAAATGGCGGGTCTGTGTCGATTTCACGGATCTGAATAAAGCCTGTCCAAAGGATTGCTTCCCGCTCCCACACATTGATCGACTGGTCGAAGCAACTGCGGGAAACAAGCTTCTGTCATTCATGGACGCTTTTTCCGGATACAATCAGATCATGATGAATCCCGACGACCGCGAAAAAACTGCGTTCATCACAGACCGCGGAACGTATTGCTATAAGGTAATGCCTTTCGGTCTTAAAAACGCAGGTGCAACATATCAGCGACTCGTCAACAAAATGTTTGCCGAACAACTCGGCATAACTATGGAAGTATACATCGATGATATGCTCGTAAAATCTCTTGACGAACACGATCACATAGCCCACCTAGAGGAATGTTTTGCACGACTCAACCAGCATAACATGAAACTCAACCCGGCAAAATGTAGATTCGCAGTGGCATCAGGGGAGTTCCTCGGATACCTCGTAACGTATCGCGGAATCGAGGCCAACCCAAAACAAATCGACGCACTGATAGAAATGGTCTCCCCGAGAACCAAGCGAGAAGTCCAGAGGCTAACCGGAAGAGTCGCGGCGTTGAACCGTTTTATCTCACGCTCCACGGATAAGTGCCTACCGTTTTACGAGACATTGAAGGGAAACAAGAAGTTCGAATGGTCCGAGCAATGTGAAAAAGCTTTCCAGCAATTGAAACATTACCTGGCCACTCCACCAGTCCTCGCAAAACCGGTGGAAGGTGAACCTCTTTTTTTCTATATCGCAGTTTCCGCAACGGCGGTCAGTGGTGTCTTGATACGAGAAGAACGCGGCGAACAAAAACCAATCTTTTACGTAAGCAAGACGTTACTGGATGCGGAAACTCGATACCCTCTAATGGAAAAATTAGCATTCGCTGTCATAACCTCGGCAAGAAAACTAAGACCATATTTCCAGTCTCACGCTATAGTGGTTCTCACCACGTTCCCGCTACGGATAATCCTGCATAGTCCAAGTCAATCCGGGAGGCTCGCAAAATGGGCAATCGAACTGAGTGAGTACGACGTCGAATACCGCCCCAGGACGTGCGCAAAGTCCCAAGTACTGGTGGATTTCTTGGTAGAATTACCCACTAGAGACATGATTAACAAGGAACCAAACTCAACTTGGGTCCTCCACGTCGACGGTTCTTCATCCAAACAAGGATCCGGAATCGGAATACGACTCACCTCTCCTAACGGGGAAATCCTAGAACAGTCTTTCCGATTGGCTTTTCACGCTTCAAACAATGAGGCAGAATACGAAGCACTCGTCGCAGGCTTACGGCTGGCCCATGGGTTAAAAATCCGTAATATTCACGCTTACTGCGATTCTCAGTTAGTCGCCAATCAATACAGCGGAGAATATGAGGCTAGAGACGAAAGGATGGACGCATATCTGAAACACGTCCAAGAACTGGCTCGAAATTTCGACCAGTTCGCCCTGACCAGAATTCCTCGCTCAGAAAACGCCCAGGCCGACGCCTTGGCCGCCCTCGCCTCAAGCTCAGATCCAGAGCTCCAAAGGGTAATCCCGGTCGAATTCATCGAGCATCCGAGCATCGGACCACCAGTGGTCGTCAATCTAATCCGGGACGAAATTGAAGATGCGGAAGAAGTCGAGGACCAGCCGGAAGCGGATGTGAACCCGACCGAGTACGGCTGCGACAGCCCTTGGTTAGAACCAATTCGAGCCTATATCGTGGATGGAACCTTACCCGCCGAAAAATGGGCAGCTCGTAAAGTTAAAACCCAAGCGGCAAGGTATGTCACGATAGAGGGAGGAATTTATAAGTGGTGTTTCTCTGGTCCTCTCATGGCATGCGCAGAAGGGGAAAGAGCGAGAAGAATCATGAAGGAGGTCCATTCTGGATCATGCGGAAATCATTCTGGCGGAAGATCTCTCGCGGTTAAAATCAAACGCCACGGTTATTATTGGCCGACCATGATAAAAGACTGCGAGAAATTCGCCCGGAAGTGCGAAAAATGCCAAAGGCATGCTCCGACAATCCATCAACCCGCGGAGATCCTCTCCTCAATCTCGTCCCCCTATCCTTTCATGCGATGGTCCATGGACATCGTCGGACCTATGCACCCATCAAAACAAAAAGCGCTTCCTCCTAGTCCTTACGGATTTCTTTTCCAAATGGGTAGAAGCAGAATCCTACGCAAGTATCAAGGACACACAAGTCGAGAACTTCGTCTGGAAACATATCATAACTAGACATGGGGTCCCGTACGAAATCGTAACAGATAATGGATCTCAATTTATCTCTACTCGATTCGAAGCATTCTGCGAAAAATGGAAAATACGACTTACAAAGTCAACTCCCAGATATCCGCAATGCAACGGACAGGCAGAAACCATCAACAAAACCGTCCTTGACGGACTCAAGAAACGCCTAGACGCCAAAAAGGGGCGATGGGCAGAGGAGCTCGAAGGAGTTCTTTGGTCGCATCGTACAACCCCAAGACGGGCTACGGGTGAAACTCCCTTCGCCCTCGTTTACGGAACGGAATGTATGATTTCCGCGGAAGTAGAATTCCCCGGAGTACGGAGAAGATTCCTCCCCGAAAGAGAGGATTTAAACGACGCTATGATGCTGGACAATCTCGACCTCATCAACGAGCGCCGCGACCAGGCACTCATTCGAATCCAGAATTACCAGAACGCTGCCGCAAGGTACTACAACTCAAACGTACGCCATCGCAGGTTCAAAGAAGGCGATTTAGTCTTACGCAAAGTCTTCCAAAACACTGCTGAACGAAACGCAGGAAAACTGGGAGCAAACTGGGAAGGACCGTACAAAGTCATAAAAGTAGTCCGACCAGGCTCATACCAAATCGCAAACATGCAAGACGTCAAAATCCCGAGAACTTGGAATGCGATGCACCTCAAAAAATACTACCACTAAACGATAAAACATGGTACAAAAGAACTACGAGATGGCTTGATCCCTAGACAAGGGTACGTAGGCAACTCGCCAATCGGCGGATTCAGCTATCCCCCCAATTTAAAAAAAGGGGGGAGTGGGTACGTATACGTATACTCGTATACTCCCGCAAATTTCAAAGACTCTAAAATTTTCGAAACTTTTTCACGACTTTTTCAAAATCAGCCGAAACGGCCACAACAGCGGATCTAGTGTCCGCTAAGCGATTTTCACATCCAAAAACAAAATCCCCAGAGCCCGCAAACAGTTTCAACACGAAATGCGGCATAAGGAAAGATCAACCTTCAGCAGCTGCGAGACGTCGCTAACGCTTGAAGGACATTCTTTTCCGCAAAACATTGCAGACGAAATCTTCGTCTCTAAACATACAAACGCACCTCCAAACGGTATCATTTCGTTGTTGCTGATCACAACAAACGAACTCTAACGTCCTAAACAGACAAATAGCCGCCCTTCGAGGGGTGGGCTCTTTTACATCCGACAAGGATAAACATAGCGCGCTATACAAGAAATCCAAAATTTTGGTCTAGCTCTTCGTAAAGGAAGTAGCTCGACTCACGCCAAAACAAATCATATAAGCCGACAACAATTCGCGGATTTTAAACGGTACGAGTCAGGTTAAAATCGCAAACAGGCAAAACGAAAGCCGATTTGTCATCGCAAAGCCTCAGTCCGAGAGTAAACCTAGGTCTTGCCCTAAACCCAGCCACGCTGGATCTTGACATCTCACAGACCTAGTATGGTATACGAGATCCAAAAATTTGTCTCTTCACTTAAGCCTATTTGTTTTACGAGTCTTTCGCGTGAATCGGTAAACCGCGGAAAATCTCGCTTTGTGCAGACAATAGGTACGGAGATCATCGGGGAACTAGGAATGAGACGACAACTCACACCCTCTTTCTCATACTTCGAAAAAACTGAAGTTCGTAAATAATCGAAAACAATTCATAGATTGAGACTGCTGAAATTCAAACAAAACCCCAAAAAAGGGGCAGGGATTCGAAGCCACCAACGGCCAGTCCCGGTAAATACATCATGGCCTCTTAAACGGCCGAAACACATAAAAAAAACGAAATCCCAGAAGGGATTGATAAACCTAGGCGCTCCCAGGAGCGTCATCTTCATCCTCACTCGCGACAGGGACAGCCTCGCCGTCGCCTCCCTCGGTCGCATCGCCACTACCCGCCTCGTCCGCACCAACCTCGCAATCTTCTCCCGCGCGCTCCCGATCTTCTGAGTTTTCGGAGGTCGGAGCTAGGGTGCATTCAGCTTGCAGACCGGCGAGGATCGAATCAAATTCTCCCTCGGTAGCCGCCCACTCTCCTTTACAGGACGATAATCTGGCTTCCTCCAAGTCCAAAGACAGGGCCTCATTCCCTCGGAGCAGCTCGAGCTCATTCAGACTCCCCTCGATCCCCGCTAAAGCCAAATCCCTCTTGCGGACGGCTATCAAGGACTCAAACAGGATGGCCATCCTCGTCAGATGACCATAGAAGTCGTCGCTGGCATCGGCAACCTCCGAGGATCTACGAGCGTTCATCTCCTCGTGAGCCTGAACCTTCTCCTGAAGACGGCGGACTTCCGAGGATTTACTCCTCTTCTCTTTCTTCACCTTGAGTAACGAACTCGCGGTCTTCCCGAGGTCGCGCTCAAGATCGCTGATACGAACCTCAAGCTGGGACGTCTGGGCGGCATGGGTGTCCTCGACAATCTGCAATGCGGCCTTAGTACGCTCCAGCGCTTCCTGCGACGACTCCAGCTCCTTCGATAGACGAATGACTTCCGACCCGCACTCGCCAAGCATTCCATCGATCAGAGACACAAACTGTCCGCAAAAAGGAAAGAGTAAGTATCATCGCAAAAAAAAAACGGTGCAAGAATTACGGACAAAATCGAACCTTGGAACGATGACGCGCCAATGGCTCTGAGAGGTCGCTTTCCTCGCTCTTCGCACCCCGCTTCTTTTTCGCTCCGGACGCTGGGCCAGCTCTTGCCCTTCCCTTGGGCAGTGGCGCGGCACCAGCCGCTGGCAGTCCCAAGACAAGTTCCCTCTTCGCCGGGGGAAGAGGTGCAGATTCTATCGCATCATCTCTTCCGGAGATCACGATCGGGGCAGTCGAAGAACCCGATGGATGGATCTGAACATCGAGAGTCTGTTCAGGAACAATAACCCCTTCTGTAGACGGGAGGGCATCGGATGGGACTTCAGAGCTTGGAACTAAAGGAGCAGGCAAAGGAGTTGGAGCCGCGGAAGAAACATCGGGCGTCTCGGTCCTCGCCCGCTTCGAGCCTTTCGCAGCACTACGCCGGGATAGCTTAGCCTTGAAAGAATCAAACCCATCAGTCAGGGACGGAATAGCCTCTTGAACGGCCTGAACGGCGGGAGCTTGACTGGCCGGAACCGACGGAGCTTGGCCGGCCTCGCCCATCTCAACATCAGAACCATCCTTTTCAACTTGGGATGAAGACTTTTTCTTTCTTGAGAGAGGAGAAGAGAGAATTTGGAAAGATGTGAAGAATGAGAAGGGAGGGTTGGCTACTTATAAGAAAAAAGAGGAGAAGACACAGGTTCTCTGCGGAAAAATCCTTAGCCAAAGATTTCGATTTTCAAAAAATTCAGATCACTCGCCCGCAAAATCGTCTCCGACCTTACGGGCTGGGGGGCTAACTGTTGGGGTCAAAAACGGTTATCTCGAAATCTACGGCTAAAGACCTTCCGAAACTCAAAAGATTTCCCGCAAACGACTGACGAGGGAAAGATCGAACAACGAAAAAACCCACGGACGGCGAGACGGCCTGGCTGCCGGCGGCACGCGGACGCGGGCTGGCCTGGCGCCGGCGGCACGCGGGACGCGGGCTGGCCTGGCGCCGGCGGCACCCGGCCTGGCGCCGGCGGCACCCGGGCACGCAGGGCCGGCCTGGCGCCGGCGGCACCCGGCCTGGCGCCGGCGGCACGCGGGACGCGGGCTGGCCTGGCGCCGGCGGCACCCGGCCTGGCGCCGGCGGACACCACTCTGTCGCCGGCGGCGCCGCCTCCTGGCGCGCTCTCACCCTTGCCTGGCGCCGGCACCACGGACGCTGCTCCTGGCACCGGCGGGCACGGTCCTGCGCGTCGCACCCGTCAGGCGGCGGCACCCGTCACGTGGCCGCCGCGCGCCGGTCACGCGGGACCGCGGCTGGCCTGGCGCCTCGGCACCCTTCACGCGGTCCGGCCTGGCGCCGCGGCACCGGACGCGGCTTCCCGCTCCGCCACTCGGGCGCGGGCTGGCCTGTCCCGCGGCACGCGGACGGTGCTGGCTGCGCCGTGCACGCATGACGCGGCTGGCCTTGCTGCCGGCGCACCCGGCCTGGCGCCGCGGCACCGGCCTCCCTGTCGCCGGCGTCACCCCTTCCTGGCGCCGGCGCACCCATCGCGCGGGTCGGCCCGGCGTCGGTCCGCGACCCTCGTCCCGGTCTCGGTCCTATCGTTCTCGGTCATTCCGTCAGCTTAGCTTGTTTGGATCAGCCCTCGTGAGTTTGGTCTAATCAGGCTATAGCGATTTACCCGATTCTACGAGACATCGGATAAACATCAAGTCATCGAAAGATAGCGGAAAACTCGGAGATAATTACAAAGACCTACGAAAATGGAACATTTCCGGAAGAGATAAGCTTGGGCCCAAAGGCGAGGCCCATCACCCCAAGGCAAACCGACCTAGAGGTGGGTATATAAGGAGAGCAAGAGCAGAAGAGAAAGGCATCCCGAAAATCCGAGAATTAGACTTAGAGCATCCTGCTGGCTTAGAAAAACTAGGGTTTAGATAGTTAGACTAGCGGAGCAAGGCTTAGGACGTTTGGCTGCCTGCGACTCTACCTTTTTCTTTAAATCGCAACTCTCTTTGTCTTTCGGAGAATCCTTGTACTCGTTTCCCTTATCTAATAAAACGCCTTCGGGCAAATAATTCAATTTCTATTTTTTGTCTTCTGTTTACCTTGTCGATTTCGTGTGGCAACGCAGAGAATCCGGACCTTCAGGGAAAGTCGGGTTCACTTGGCTTTCCTCCGCAATCTTATTTATCGAAAATTGACGGTGTGAATTTCGGTTCCCACAATTTATACTAAAGCCCCCAAAACGGATAGGCTCGTAACAAACCGTAACAAACTCCTCCACGTCATCTTTACTTCTCAACCACGTCTTCTCCTTCCTCTGTTGAATACTCTTCTCTCACTCTCTTCTTCCTTCTCACATACACCTGACGAAGCCTATCAATACCCCCCTCCCCGAAATTGACCTTGCCCTCAAGCTCAAAGGTGGGAAAACTCTGTTCGAACTCCTTAATATTCATCCAAGTGTGTTCGAAATTTGGTAAACCCTTCCACCGAATTAAAACCTCCAAAGAACCCTTCTCATCATAGCGAGAATCCAACAACTCTTCTGGATATAACA
>JAATWR010000124.1:0-20000 GCA_018703725.1 Brassica juncea
GCGTATACGGAGCTGTGAGTTGTCTCGCAATACCATTTGATTCGCAGTAGCTTGAGAATTCTTTTGAAGTGAACTCTCCACCTCTATATGTTCTGAACATACAGATGGAAGCTTTCGTTTCTTGTTCAACGATGGATCTAAATCTTTTGAACTTCTCAAACGCCTCTCCTTTCTCCTCAAGCAGTATCGACCACATGTACTGCGAGTAGTCATCAATGAGCATGAAGATGTACCTCTTCTTTGATGGTGTGATGGGTGTTATTGGTCCGCAGAGATCCCCGTGAATGAGTTCTAGTGCTCTTTGTGCTCGAAATGTGGTTGCTTTTGGAAATGAATGTCTGGCTTGCTTTCCAAGTAAACAGGAAGGACATGTTCCCTTCTCAATCTCGATCTTTGGAATTCCATTAACAAGCTCCTTGCTGATCATCACACGCATTGCTTCTTTGCCTATGTGTCCCAACCTCGCATGCCACTTCTCAGAATCACTTGTCGAAACTAGCTGCAGGCACCTCTCATTGACTATATCCATTAATACCTTGTACAGTCTATTCCTGCTCCTCCTTGCTTTTGCGATCAGCTTCCCTTCTCTGTCCCTTAGCACAAGAAGATCATCTTTCATTCTTACGTCGCAGCCAGCCTCCGTAGCTTGTCCAAGCGAGATTATGTTACTCTTCAGATCCGGTATGTAGTAAACATCACCCAAGATTTTCTTCCCTCCATCTTTGCTGTAGAACAAAACAGAGCCTTTTCCTTGAATGTTGATGCGAGAGTCATCACCAAACCTCACTTTACCGGTAATAGATTCATCAATTTTCTTGAAGTACTTGCGGTTTCCGGTCATGTGGTTGCTTGCTCCGTTGTCCAAATACCACACATTGTCCTTGTCTGAGCTTGTCTCAAAGTCTTAGGGTTTGATATTCATCTCGTTGAGATAGACGACTTCGTGAACCATCAATTCTTCAGCTTCTTTCGTATCAGCGATGGTATTGTCGTTATTAGCCTCAGCAGCCTCTTGTAGCTTCAAGAGTCGATCAGGACAGGTCGATGCGTAATGTCCGCTTTTGTCACATCTAAAGCAAATGATCTTTGAGATGTCAAAGTTTTGATCATTGTAGGTTTTGTCATAGTATCGACCTCGTCCTCTACCACGGTTGCCATGACGTCCTCCCCGTCCACGGCCTCTGTAGTTGTTATTGTGATCGCGAGTATAAGAAGATTCTGAGTTTGCATACATAAGTTTGTTCTGCGTTTCATGTTCTGTTTCCTCTTCTTCTTTGACTCTTTCTTCATAAGTTTTTAACCTCTCAATGATATCTTCGAAACTTGTAGTCTTTAGATCAAGAACTTGTTCCAGCGATGCAACAATATGTATGAATTTCTTTTGCGGAAGGCTTGACAGAAACTTCTTGACCAGTTTAGTCTCCTCAATGTTTTCTCCAAGAGCGGTTGATTTTGACGCGATCTCAGACAGCTTCCCCACAAACTCATCAATGGTATCACTGTCTTTAATCTTCAACCTCTCAAATTCATTCATTAACGTCTGCAGCTTTGCTTCACGAACACGTTCAGCCCCCATATATCGTGATTTGATTGCATCCCAGACCTTCTTTGCGGTATCCAATTCTCCCACTTGTAGCACCAGAGTCTCAGGTATAGAAGCAAAGATGAGAGCGGTGGCCATGTCATTCTTCTCCACGTTATCAGACTCACTCTCCACCGCTTCCCATACTTTGTGAACCTTGAGTAGCAACTTCATTCTTATCACCCAGACCGTGTAGTTTGTCGCCGTAAGCATCGGACATTTTATTGAAGAAGGTCCTCCTCCTTCCTTCTTAAACTCGACAATGTCTCCCATCTCCACTCGAAAGTTTCCTGAATGCTCTGATACCAAATCTAGTTTAGAGTTTCACGAGTATAGATTCAAAAACACAATAATAAGAATATGCTCTCTTATTAACCTTAAGGAAAATCCTCTCAAAACCTTAAGCTCTCTCTCAATCCCGTAAACCACCTCAAGTGATCAACATCTCTGCACCTCCTTTTATATAGAATTAGATAATTCCTAACTCTAGAGATAACAACAACTTTAGATAACTCCTAATTCAAATGGATAAATCCAATCCTATTTCAAGTTTATCCCAACATAAATGATACCAGAGTTGATTTCGTAGGAGAAAGGAATGTCTATAATCGTCCAGTTTGAATCTCGATTAGGCCTACAGTAACAAAGTTTGGATCCAAAGAAGGTGAAACTCACTATATAATTATCGTCTTGGTTGGGAAGATAAGTGGACAAGGAAATATTTTGGACCATTTGGGCATACAGAACAAGGTGATCAGTAAATGGGGGCAGAGTAATGGTTTTGGGAGATGACTCTGAGGACCAAGGATTAAGGACTTGGGTGAGATGTATGGTGGAATCAGTGTGGCTCATGAACACTGCCCAGCCACGTGAGATTCCAAGCAGTTCGCATCTGTCCGACAACACTTTTGGGAATTTCTTGCCAGTAATATTGATGAATTTTTCACTCCTTGGATTAAATACCCAATAATCTGTAATTATGTTTTCTTCATCGTTTGAAGATTCGTCTTCTTCAAAACTAAGGTCACCCAGCATGTAGGGGGTTTCTCGTGGACATGTGGAGAAAAATGCCTTGTCCTCTTCTCGAACCTGTGAATGATTGTAACAAACAAACAAAAAAATTGAGACATTTCAACTAAGTTGGTTAGCCAGACTTACAGATAGAAAGGTAGCAAGACCACTTAAATTATTGAGTTTTGTTGATACCCAAACTTACAAAGAGTTTTGCAACTAGGTTGAAAAGCAGAGACATTTTTTACTCTTAACGCTTTGTTTATAAGCCCCACCGTATATCTTACATATTGTTTTTTTTTTCTGTGTATCAAACAGAATATTAACTGAAACTAATTGGTCGAGGAATCATATATGTATGTAAGGCCTTTTGAATGAATATGAAATATTTAAACTAGAACACGTACTTTTGAAAACCTTGGACTATGAATTGAAATACTATGTGCTTGTTACGTGGTATTGTGACATATATACAAAAATAAAACGTATATATACTACCTAAGGAATTTAAATATACTGTAGAATATACATCCAAAGAGAAAACAAAATGAGAAACAGATAATTATATCTCCAAAAGCAATTGACAAAATAACCAATAAATCTTTGTACAACTAGTGATATTGAAAAAAAATAAACTACAAACATATCTTTTATTTCCTAAAATAGGATATTTATGTCCAATATATAGATATATCATATATGTGCTTACATGCTTATCTCACTGTAAAAAAAATTGTTATATTTGTTAACTAATCATCTCTAATATAGTAAAATAGAAATGTTGGAAGCTACAATTGCTGATGTGTCGCAAACAAAACTTATAGCAATTTTAACTAAGTTAAATATTAATGATTGATATGTATTATGTTTTGAATCTCTAAAAATAATATTTTTTTGTCTATTCATCTGATTAGCCAGGTCATTTTTTTACATTGATTCAGAAATCATTATTAATTCATGAGACAACACATATAACTTGTACACTTGTCTTCTTATGTGAGGCACTTTCATTTATATATAAGCACTGTCGATGTTTTTCCATCGCTAATCTTATTAATATAGAAAAAATCACATATGTACTACTCTTAATGTTTAGTATTGAAACTTATCAGATATCATATCTAACTATTTTCAATTCTTATTTATCTATATGTTTTTACAGATTTTTTCCCTATTTAAGTTTTCTGTAGATTTGTTTGCCATTATTTGATATTTTGCTAGGAAAACACGTTTGTATATATATATATGAGATCATAATGAATTGGAACCTGGAAGAGTTTGGAGTTGCTTCTCGGACAACAATGTCTCTTCTTTTCAATCAATTCGTAGAACTCTTTGTAAGCTTTTTACTAGTCACTATCAACAGAATCCTAAGTGTTTTGTTATGTTTCCTTGTGATAATTATCTAATTTCAGGTTGATGAAGAAGGAGAAGAAGATCACAAGACTCGCCTCGTCTTCGCTTCATCTCCACAGAAGCAAACCCCTTATATGATACTTGAAGGTGACAAAGTAGGAGAGTCTTCTTCAGAAGCGGAAAAAATCGTTATGAACTTCAAGTTACTTGATCTGAGAAAGGAAGAGATCATCGAAGTTACACACAAGACATTTCCAAAGTTGTTGTATGAAGGGTCACGAGTAATCGGAAGCTCACGTGGCTGGACAGCTTTTATGAGCAAACATGATGGAACTGTCTATCTAAGCAATGTGTTCAATCTAGCGTCCTGTAGAGTCATTTCTCTTCCTTCACTTTCTGATCCTTTGCGTCTTCGATCCACTGCAATCGTAAATGTCTCTATATCTTCTCCTCCTGACCAAGATGATGGTTATGTAGTGTTCGTCAAGTTCTTAGGCAATAGCCTCTATTACTGTAGGCCTAATAGGGTCTCACAGTGGACACAAATGGATATTGAAGGATCCCATGTAGACTTATGTGATGCCATTTATTCCCCAAGAAACCAAATGTTGTTCCTTGTTATAATAGGAGCAAGTTACTTGCTTTCTTTTGATGTCAACATGAAGAGAAGGTATACGATTTTGAACCTGAGAAACCTGCCAAAAATGCCACAATCCGAGTGGGAGTTGTTGGCATTGTGCTGCAAGAGTGAGCACATGGTTGAGTCGTCTTGTGGCAAATGTTTCATAGTGAGACGGTACTACTTATAATTTGAATAACTAAATTAGCTAATTAAGAGAATAACTAACAACATTCGTGCAGGTATGTGGAGACATATGACAACAATGAGATTATATTCAAGAAAATCAAGAGATTCATGGTGTTTATGCTGGATAAAAAAGTGAAAGACGGAGAAATTACTGCTAGATACACTAAAGACATTGGAGATCTCTGCATATTTTTTGGTACTAATGAAACGTTTTGTGTGGAGGCAAGCAAGTATCATGGACTTAACCCTAACTCAATATATTACATAGGATATGGCCTTGGTGTTTATGATATCGGTTCTGGAATATTCCATCATTTTCCTTCATATATGCCTCTCAATTCGCCTCTTTTTCTCTTACCCATCTTATCTAATCCTCGTGTTTAATTTCCTTTTTTGTACATCCTTTTTGGATGTTTAATAAGATTGTGTTTCATGTTTCATGTTTGGCATGTACTCTCCAAAATCATATTTTTCTCTATATATATACTGGATGATAATCCGCACCCTGCATGAGGTGAATCTTTTTAAAAAATATATTGTATTTAAATATTATAAAACTATACATTTTGTTATCGATAACATTTTTTACATTTGATTATATGTGGGCATTGGAGTACCATTTGGTTCGGTTCAGATCGGATCCTTGCAGGTTTGGTTCGTTTCAGATCTTTGTGGGTTTGGTTCGGTTTGGATTCGGATAACCTATTTAATTTTTTTTCAAAAGTTAAAGTTCATATATACTTTAAAATTTTTGATATATAAAAATAAATTAATATATAAAATAAAATTTTGAATAATGTATATTTGCTGTAACAAAAATTTAAACCATGAATCCCCAAATTTTTCGATGTGATATTTTTCAATGCAAATTCAAAATTAGCAGATTTATGAATTTTTTATTGTACATGGTTTAATTTAAATGATATATATGTGTGTGTGAGTGTGAGTGTGCGCGTGTGTGTGTGTTTAATATGAATATATACTAAATGAGAAATCGTATTCATATGTTTTTATGATCATTTGCATCTTGTTAGAACAAAAAAAAAAAATTTAAGCCACTGATCACAAAATTTTCTAAGTAGGATTTTTTAACATTTTTAGTCATTTAAAAAAATTCAAAATATAACATATAAGAAAAAATTTAATTTTTTTTTATTTTATGGTTAATGTGATTGTTTAATTTATTTTAATAACAAAAATGAGGGAGGATACACAAATTGTTGACAAATTTTTGTTATTGATTATCATTAATTTTCACATATATGTTAATCATATTAGTCAATTCCGTAGTTTATATTTAAGGAAATGATGATTAATATTCTTTTATACACTACTAATCAATTTAATAGTTAGTTTAATAAAAAATATAATATATGTGTAGATGAACCAACCTATTTTTCTAAGGTATCTAAGAATCATCCTAATGATGACACATAGCTACAAAACAATGTTGTAATGCTTCTCAATTAATATATAAGAGCATCTCCAATGTATTATTCAATTTTTTACTCCAAAATTGAATAACTCCAAAATAGAGTTGAGTTTTGCTCCAATGTATTACTCAATTTTCTACTCCAAAATAGAATATTTCTAATATATTATGTTTTATATTTATTTAAAATTAATAATATCACCTTTCATTTATACTATTGGCAATACAGTCAATTTTCAGTTTGTAACATTTCTATTAAATACAATATTAACCACAATTAAATTTTTATTATATAAATAAAATTACTCGATAAGGTTTAAAAAGGAAACATTTATTACATTAAAAGTTACATTACATAGCTTAAACACAATAATACATCAACTTAAATTATTCATTAGAATTAGTACGTAATATATATATATATATATATATATATATATATATATATATATATATATATATATATATATATATATATATATTGGTCACTTATACTTATCATGCATGCATCAAACAATGTGAAAATATACATCAGATTGATCAAACAATGTGAAAATAGATATCAAATTGATTTACCAGATTATTAAGAAATTATCTTTATTGTAAATTTTATTTTATGTTATTTCTTTTGTATGGTGCTTATCTTTTATTTTTTATATGTATGATCTTTTGTGTTTTATATTATATATATTTTGTTGCATAAAATAGTTCATTCGATGGCCATTTATATAATTAATAAATATTAACGCCAATTTATAATATATATATAGTAAAATAATATTAATGTAATTATTTATAATAATATTTTATTAAAAACGAAAATATTTAAATGTGGATGACCTTTTTATAAATAAAAAAATTCAACTCCATTTTGGAGTAATCATGTCTATTACTCTATTTTGGAGTGGGTTTTGGAGTGGGATTGGAGATGATTTTAATGGAGTCTGGAGAGTAGGAGACGCTCTAAGGGATATATCATAGCGGTAATAGTTAGCAGTAATTATGTTTTAATATTATAGATAAATTGATTGACATCAAATTGATATTCTTTCAAGATAGAATGGTTCTGTTTATTGATAAAATTTTGTTTATTGATAAAACTAAGAAACTCACAACATGAAATAATTAGAATTGATGAAAAAATTAGTTCACCATCGGGTATTTTATAGAAAATCATTTCAAATATTTTATAATAGTTATTTAATCATAATTAGTAAACCTCACTCATGTTATTTGATGTTAAGAGTTTCAAGGCTCTTAATTCAAATGTTGTAGTATAGAAAATGTCGAACCAATCCTAAGTGACTCTGAAATAAAAGGAATGCAAGACCATGTTTAATCTAAGTGCAACTATTAAGTGAGATGAGATGATTATAAACTAAGACAATACTAGAAATGCAATAAAAGAGTGAACTTTCTTTCAATATGAGGCAAGAGAATTGACCTTGGGTGATCAAGTTTCAATCTAAGATGGCAGCAATACAATCAATCTAACAACCTTAAGCCTAGACACAATCCTAAACAAGCTCTATCTCTAGATGAATGCTCATTCACTAAGAAAACTCAAGCATCAAATCTCTTTGGTTGAATATTATCAAAGCAATCATTAAGAACAAGTTTATTAGCTATCTTAACACATTTAACAACAAATATCTTTGGTACATAATGTTAAAAGCATTGGAGAGTTGGTTCAGACATTTCATCAAACACCTTTCGGGCATGAAATGCCTATAACTCTATCTTAAAGAGGCCAACTCCAAAATAGCAATAAGAACACTCTACAAGCACGGATCAAGAAGGATCTACACTAAAACATCTTAGATTTACACTTAATCACCCTTAGTCTCCCATGCCCATGAATCCTAGATAGATCTACTCACTAATAGACATGGATAACCATAAAACCATGGATGATTCAAGGTTAAACATGATAGTGAGCAAGATAATCCAATAGACACAAAGAGAATAAGATGAAAAAGGATCCAAGATCCAAACTTTCTTCAAGATCCAAATGTGTTCTAAAGAGAAAAGAAGTTATATCTCACAAAGGAGATTGCAAAAGTATTTATACTTAGGCTTAGAAAGTCCTAAAACATCAAGATAAAATGACTAAAAGGTCCTTGGAGGCATATTGGTTTCGACCAATCAGATGGCTAGAAAAGGAAGAAGCTTTGAGATGACCCGGGTAAGGTGGTGCTGGTCCAACCCGCGTGGAGGCTAGGCCACGTCCAAGCTTGCTTCCAGTCCGTCCAGGCCGCGCGGGTGCATGATCTGGAGCTGTCCATCCAGCCGCGTCCACTCCATGCTTCGTCCAAGGGATGTCCAGCCGCGCGGGTAGTGCTTCCAGGGGTGTCCGTCCCGCGTCCCTTCCAACCTTGTCCAGCATCGGCCAGGCCGCACGGGTGCATGATCTGGAGGCCATCATCCCGCATCCAGCTTTGGTCTTGTCCCTTCCATCTCGGCTGCGCGGGTGCTCTGTCCAGAGGCCATCAAACCCGCGTCCAGCTCACGCCCAAGGTAAGTTCTTCATGCGCCCGGGTAGGTGTTCCCGAGCCTAGATACCCGCGGCCGTCGTGTCCATCCATCTTCATGTCTTGGCTATCCTGATCTCTTCCAAGCACCTGGGTAGCCGTACCATCCACCCAAGGTAAGGTCTTGATCATGGTTTGGCTTGTCCTGACCTTGGCCAAACTCCATTCTTCATCTTTTTGGACCACAAAGCTCCCAAACACCTCCAATCACTCTTTATCACACTCCAACACCTGATATAGACTTATGGACCTAAATATGCCTAATACCTAATCTATATGATCAAAATGCACAAGATATGATAGCTAAAAACATGTACATATGTAAGATATCATTATTATATACTTACCAATTTCTAAAATTTCAATCTTACTAACACAATATCAATTGCACACTAGAGATTTGGTATAAAAGGTTATGGTTCTCACATGCAACCTTAAATATTATGTTATTTTGTTTTGATTGCTGTGGGAACCAAAATTCACACCGTCAATTTTTGATAAATAAAATTGCGGAGGAAAGCCAAGTAAACCCGACTTTCCTTGAAGGTCCGGATTCCCTGTGTTGCCACACGAAATCGATAAAGTTCAATAGATAAAAATAAGAGTTTGGAATATTTGCCCGAAGGCGTTTTATTAGATAAGAGAAACGAGTACAAGGATTCTCCGAAAGACAAAGAGAGTTGCGATTTAAAGGAAAAGATAGGGTCGCAGGCAGCCAAACGTCCTAAGCCTTGCTCCGCTAGTCTAACTACCTAAACCCTAGTTTTTCTAAGTTAGCAGGATGCTCTAAGTCTAATTCTCGGATTTTCGGGATGCCTTTCTCTTCTGCTCTTGCTCTCCTTATATACCCACTTCTAGGTCGGTTTGCCTTAGGGTGATGGGCCTCGCCTTTGGGCCCAAGCTTATCTCTTCCGGAAATGTTCCTTTTCCGTCGGTCTTTGTAATTATCTCCGAGTTTTCCGCTATCTTTCGATGACTTGATGTTTATCCGATGTTTCGTGGAATCGGGTAAACCGCCATAGCCTGATTGGACCAAACTCACGAGGGCTGATTCAAAAAAGCTAAGGCGGGATCGAACCGGGCACGATAGGACCGAGACCGGGACGAGGGCCGCGGACCGACGCCAGGCCGACCCGCGCGACGGGTGCCGCCGGCGCCAGGCCGGGGTGCCGCCGGCGCCAGGCCGGGTGCCGCCGGCGCCAGGCCAACCAGCGTCCCGCGTGCCGCCGGCGCCAGGCCGGGGTGCCGCCGGCGCCAGGCCAGCCCGCGTCCCGCGTGCCGCGGCGCCAGGCCAGCCCGCGTCCGCGTGCCGCCGGCGCCAGGCCGGGGTGCCGCCGGCGCCAGGACAGCCCGCGTCCGAGTGCCGCCGAGCCAGGCCGGGGTGCCGCCGGCGCCAGGCCAGCCGCGTCCCGGTGCCGCCGGCGCCAGGCCGGGTGCCGCCGGAGCCAGGCAGGGGTGCCGCCGGCGCCAGGCAAGCCCGCGTCCCGCGTGCCGCCGGCGCCAGGCCGGGGTGCCGCCGACGCCAGGCCAGCCCGCGTCCCCGCGTGCCGCCGGCGCCAGGCAGGGGTGCCGCCGGCGCCAGGCCAGCCCGCGGTCCCGCGTGCCGCCGGCGCCAGGCGGGGTGCCGCCGGCGCCAGGCCGGCCTGCGTCCCGCGTGCCGCCAGCGCCAGGCGGGGTGCCGCCGGCGCCAGGCCAGGCCCGCGTCCCGCGTGCCGCCGGCGCCAGGCCGGGGTGCCGCCGGCGCCAGGCCAGCCTGCGTCCCGCGTGCCGCCGGCGGCCAGGCCAGCCTGCGTCCCGCGTGCCGCCGGCGCCAGGCGGCCCGCGTCCCGCGTGCCGCCGGCGCCAGGCGGGTGCCGCCGGTGCCGGCCGGCCGTGTTCCCGCGTGCTGCCGGCGTCAGGCCGTCTCGCCGTCAGTGGGTTTTTTCGTTGTCGATCTTTCCCTCGTAGTCGTTTGCGGGAAATCTTTTGAGTTTCGGGAAGGTCTTTAGCCGTAGATTTCGAGATAACCGTTTTTGACCCCAACAGTTAGCCCCCCAGCCGTAAGGTCGGAGACGATTTTTGCGGCGAGTGATCTGAATTCTTTTTTGAAAATCGAAATCTTGGCTAAGGATTTTTCCGCAGAGAAACTGTGTCTTCTCCTCCTTTTTTCTTATAAGTAGCCAACCCTCCCTTCTCATTCTTCACATCTTTCCAAATTCTCTCTTCTCCTCTCTCAAGAAAGAAAATGTCTTCATCCCAAGTTGAAAAGAATGGTTCTGATGTTGAGATGGGCGAGGCCGGCCAAGCTCCGTCGGTTCCGGCCAGTCAAGCTCCCGCCGTTCAGGCCGTCCAAGAGGCTATTCCGTCCCTGACCGATGGGTTTGATTCTTTCAAGGCTAAGCTATCCCGGCGTAGTGCTGCGAAAGGCTCGAAGCGGGCGAGGACCGAGACGCCCGATGTTTCTTCCGCGGCTCCAACCCCTTTGCCTGCTCCTTTGGTTCCTAGCTCTGAAGTCCCGTCCGATGCCCTCCCGTCTACAGAAGGGGTTATTGTTCCTGAACAGGCTCTCGATGTTCAGATCCATCCATCAGGTTCTTCGACTGCCCCGATCGTGATCTCCGGAAGAGATGATGCGATAGAATCTGCACCTCTTCCCCCGGCGAAGAGGGAACTTGTCTTGGGACTGCCAGCGGCTGGTGCCGCGCCACTGCCCAAGGGAAGGGCAAGAGCTGGCCCAGCGTCCGGAGCGAAAAAGAAGCGGGGTGCGAAGAGCGAGGAAAGCGACCTCTCAGAGCCATTGGCGCGTCATCGTTCCAAGGTTCGATTTTGTCCGTAACTCTTGCACCTTTTTTTTTTTGCGATGATACTTACTCTTTCCTTTTTGCGGACAGTTTGTGTCTCTGATCGACGGAATGCTTGGCGAGTGCGGGTCGGAAGTCATTCGTCTATCGAAGGAACTGGAGTCGTCGCAGGAAGCGTTGAAGCGTACTAAGGCCGCATTGCAGACTGTCGAGGATACCCATGCCGCCCAGACGTCCCAGCTTGAGGTTCGTATCAGCGATCTTGAGCGCGACCTTGGGAAGACCGCTAGCTCGTTACTCAAGGTGAAGAAAGAGAAAAGGAGTAAATCCTCGGAAGTCCGCCGTCTTCAGGAGAAGGTTCAGGCTCACGAGGAGATGAACGCCCATAGAACCTCGGAGGTTGCTGATGCCAGTGACGACTTCTATGGTCGTCTGACGAGGATGGCCATCCTGTTTGAGTCCTTGATAGCTGTCCGTAAGAGGGACTTGGCTTTAGCGGGGATCGAGGGGAGTCTGAACGAGCTCGAGTTGCTTCGAGGTAACGAGGCCCCGTCTTTGGACTTGGAGGAAGCCAGATTATCGTCCTGTAAAGGAGAGTGGGCGGCCACCGAGGGAGATTTCGAGTCGATCCTCGCCGGTCTGCAAGCCGAATGCACCCTAGCTCCGACCTCCGAAAATTCGGAAGATCGGGAGCGCGTGGGAGAAGATTGCGAGGGTGGCGCGGACGAGGCGGGTAGTGGCGATGCGACTGAGGGAGGCGACGGCGAGGCTGTCCCTGTCGCAAGTGAGGATGAAGATGACGCTCCTGGGAGCGTCTAGGTCTATCAATCCCTTCTGGGATTTCGTTTTTTATGTGTTTCGGCCGTTTAAGAGGCCATGATGTATTTACCGGGACTGGCCGTTGGTGGCTTCGAATCCCTGCCCCTTTTATGGGGTTTTGTTTGAATTTCCGCAGTCTCAATCTATGAAACGTTTTTAATTATTTATGAACTTCAGTTTTTTCTTTGAAGTATGAGAAGGAGGGTGTGAGTTGTCGTCTCATTCCTAGTTCCCCGATGATCACCGTACCTATTGTCTGCATAAAGCGAGATTTTCCGCGGTTTACCGATTTACGCGAAAACTCGTGAAACGAATAGGCTTAAGTGAAGAGACAAATTTTTGGATCTCGTATACCATACTATGTCTGTGAGATGTCAAGATCCAGCGTGGCTGGGTTTAGGGCAAGACCTAGGTTTACTCTCGGACTGAGGCTTTGCGATGACAAATCGGCTTTCGTTTTGCCTGTTTGCGATTTCAACCTGACTCGTACCGTTTAAAATCCGCGAATTGTTGTCGGCTTATATGATTTGTTTGGGCGTGAGTCGAGCTACTTCCTTTACGAAGAGCTAGACCAAAATTTTGGATTTCTTGTATAGCGCGCTATGTTTATCCTTGTCGGATGCAAGAGAGCCTACCCCTTGAAGGGCGGCTATTTGTCTGTTTAGGACGTTAGAGTTCGTTTGTTGTGATCAGCAACAACGAAATGATGCCAGTTTAGAGGCATGTTACCGTTTAGAGGTGTGTTTGTATGTTTTGAGTTCTAGAGACGAAGATTTCATCTGGAACGTTTTGAGGAAAAGAATGTCCTTCGAGCGTTAGCGACGTCTCGCAGTGCTGAAGGTCGAGTTTTCCTTGTGCCGCATTTCGTGGTTGAAATGTTATCGGGCTTGGAGATGTTTTGCGAATGTTCGCAGCCAGAAACTGTTGTTTCGGTTTGGACGCAGGACCAAGGGGTCGCGTAAGTTTGACCCAGGGAGAAGTGTCTACATTCACAGTGCTTCGTGAAGTGTTGGCCTTCCGGGATTTGATTGTATATATTAAGGATGACTCGTATAACTCTTGGAGCCTTGTCACGAGTGTTTCTTTTCATGCTGTGTTTACGTGGCGTACAGAACTTAATCGATTGACGATAAGTTTAAATCTTCCGTTAACCATATGGTTGTTAGGACTGAGTTTTGTTATGAAGAGTTTATCGTATGATTTCCGATTCTGGGTTATGCGACAAATTGCTTGCGTAATAGTCACTTGGCGTCGTTATATGAACAAATCGTGGATTGTTGTTTTTAGCCGTTAAGTGATTGGAGCGGTGCTCGCTCAGTAGCTTTGGATTGGCATGGAGGCTAGATTCAGCCGTATCGCCAAGGAAGTTGTTGGTAAACGATCAGCCCATGACCCTTATTAAGGTCATGTTAGTTTACGATTGTCCTTAATGGGGATGCTGAATTCAGGTCCGGGCTTTACGGAAGGGCGTAGTTGGCCGAGGGCCAAATAGCGTTTGCCGAGATAGACATGCCAAGCATAGCGGAGTTTTCTGAGTTACGGCTGATGGCTTTTAGAAACGATCTTCCACTTTAGGTTTCAGTTACACGATGAATGGTTCGTATAAAATTTTTTTTGTTATACGAAAGTAATGGATGACCGGTTTCATGGAGATAGAAAATCGCAGATTGTTAAACTAGCGATGTTTCCGCGGATTACACGGGAGATGTTTCCGCTATGATTTCGACCTTTGGACGAAAGCTGCTTCGAACTACTTATGGAGTTTTACCGAAGGTTATTTCGTTATTTTCGTAGTTCACCGTCGTGCTATTAGTCCGATGTTGGTACACGTTTCTAGTCGCGAGTTTGCGACGAGAGACGACGTAGAGTTTTCAAGACTATGTTTGTAACGGTTAGGCTATGCCGTTAGCGTTTTTTTAGACGAATCTTATTGCTGCGAGAGTTTTGCTTTGTCAAAAGCGTTGTCTTGATGCTGAAGCAAAAAGTTTTCGAAGATGGGATTATACGGATATAGTATACGTACCTACTTCCCTTTTCTTTTTACGAAAGAAAACGGGTTAGCCGTTCTTCCGAAGGCTTGTGTACGTTTTTTCTTTCTTTTAGGAAGCGGGATGAGTATGCTTTTAGAACGCGTGGCGATCGTTTCTCGGTTTTTCGAGAGACTAGATCGGTTTGCATGTTCTGCCTGGACAATCAAGGAACGATGGAACAAGACTGGAAATTTTACCTAAGACTTAGCTTGCTAGACTATCCACCTAAATCCTAAGTTCCCTAAATTCTACGGCAGTTTTTTAAGACGTTTTTGTTCCTGTCCTACAAAGAATTAAAACCCTTACAAATTTTTTCGAGAAAATAGTCTTTTGAAGGTTTCGGTATTTCCGAAGGAATCCCATTTCCTCGTATAGTCGAGAAGATTGGTGTTTAGAATAACCGTGATCGTACCAAACTCACAAAGATTGATCTAAACAAGCCAAGATGGGATCGGACCGAGCACGATGGGACGTCGACCAGGACGAGGGACGTCGACCGACGCCAGGCCGGGGTGCCGCCGGCACCAGGCCAGCCCGCGTCCCGCGTGCCGCCGGCGCCAGGCCGGGGTGCCGCCGGCGCCAGGCCAGCCCGCGTCCGTGCCGCCGGCGCCAGGCCAGCCCGTCCCCGTGCCGCCGGCGCCAGGCCGGGGTGCCGCCGGCGCCAGGCCAGCCCGCGTCCGCGTGCCGCCGGCGCCAGGCCGGGGTGCCGCCGGCGCCAGGCCAGCCCGCGTCCCGCGTGCCGCCGGCGCCAGGCCCCCGCGTCCCGTGCCGCCGGCGCCAGGCCGGGGTGCCGCCGGCGCCAGGCCAGCCCGCGTCCCGCGTGCCGCCGGCGCCAGGCCGGGGTGCCGCCGGCGCCAGGCCAGCCCGCGTCCCGCGTGCCGCCGGCGCCAGGCCGGGGCCGCCGGCGCCAGGCCAGCCCGCGGTCCCCGGCCCGCCAGTCCGGGGTGCCGCCGCGCCAGGCCGGGGTGCCGCCGGCGCCAGGCCAGCCCGTCCCGCGTGCCGCCGGTGCCAGGCCGGGGTGCCGCCGGCGCCAGGCCCCAGCCGCCCCTCGATGCCGCCGGTCCCCGGCGTGCCGCGCGCCAAGCCCCGTCCAGGTGACGCCGGGCGCCAGGCGGGGTCGCCGGCGCCAGGCAGCCCACGGTCACAGGCGTGCCGCGGGCGCCAGGCCAGCCAGGTCCCGCGTGCGCCGCCAGGCGGGTCGTCCAGGCGCAGCCGCCAGGCCCCGGCCACGCCGCCGGCGTGCCGACCGGCGCCAAGGTGCCGCCGGGACAACGTCCCGTGCGCAGGCGCCGCGTGCCGACGGCGCGCGTCCCGAGTGCCGCCGGTGCCAGCCTCCGGGTGCCGCCGGCTCCGACCCGGCCAGCCACGGCCTCGCGCCGCCAGGCGCCAGGCGTGCCGGGGTGCCAGCCGTGCCCGCCAGGCCAGCCCGCTCCCGCGTTGCCGCCGGCGCCAGGCCGGGGTTGCCGCCGGCGCCAGGCCAAGCCCGCGTCCGCGTGCGCGGCGCAGGCCAGGCCAGGGTGCCGCCGGACGCCAGGCCAGCCCGCGTCCCGCGTGCCGCCAGCGCCAGGCCGGGGTGCCGCCGGCGCCAGGCCAGCCCGCGTCCCGCGTGCCGCCGGCGCCAGGCTGGGGTGCTGCCGGCGCCAGGCCAGCCCGCGTGCCGCCGGCGCCAGGCCGTCTTGCCGTCTGTGGGTTTTTTCGTTGTTCGATCTTTCCCTCGTCAGTCGTTTGCGGGAAATCTTTTGAGTTTTGGGAAGGTCTTTAGCCGTAGATTTTGAGATAACCGTTTTTGACCCCAACAAGAGCAAAGTGAGGTTTCCACAGGCGAGGTGACCTTGGTGATGGTTGTTCTCGTCCACAGGCGAGGTGGCCGGGAGAGTGATTTTGTTCCCTTCGTAAAATCTCAACGGAAACTCCGATTGAGACGAAACGAAAGCCATTTTGACCTAGACACAAAAGAGAACAAAGTGGGCTCTTACTAAGGCGAACTGGGAAGACTGATCTTACCTTATGGCAAGTCGTCCTAGTAAGATCAAGCTCCGACCTCCTTTCGTTTTCCCGTTTGTTCCTCGAGAGTTGTTTGTAAGAAGTATGGCAGTGGGAATCGGTGAACCGATTTGCCGTGCTTCTGTTCCACGAGTAATATAGGGTTTCCCCAAGGTTTCGAGGAGAATAAGTTTTATTTTTCCGAGAGGTTCTCGAAAGAAACGTTTTTCGTAGAAACTTTGCTCGTTGCGATTTCTCTAACTTGGTAACAAGACGAATTTTTGGGGTTTGATAGATTTTATCGTTTGCCCTTTCTGTTTAGATAGAGAAATTGCGAGCTCGTTTTTGTGCTCTTCCTGTGGCGGAAAGCCGCGGCTAGGTTTTTGATTTGCTCGAGCACCGTGGCGTTTGCGTAAGCGTTGGCCATAGGAACAGTCGCTGCTGGAGTTGTTTTACCATCGTTGACGCAAACTGCAACTTTTTCTTTCATAATTCTGGACATTGGTTCGATCAAGCGCTTTGCGGCCGTATGAGTAAGAGTAATCCGTCCCCCCCTCCTTCTAGCGCCAAACTGTGGGAACCGAAATTCACACCGTCAATTTTAATGAATAAGATTGCGGAGGAAAGCCAAGTTAACCCGACTTTCCTTGAAGGTCCGGATTCTCTGCGACAGCCAACGACAAGTGACCGAATAAATGCGGAAAAAGATTTGTTAAGATTTGAGACTGATAAGCTTGGCTTTTGTTTTTAACACGTTCAGTTCATAATCTTAGGTGATTAGCAGTCCGGACCTGCCAAAAAAAATAAAACACCAAAACATCAAGGGGGGGTTTTAACTAAAATTGATAAATTGTTTAAAAAAAAAACTAAAATTTGATAAACAACAGAACTCAAGAAATATTTAAACACAAAGTAGAAAGGATCGGATGAGATGAAGTGAATTGAGAAGCAGGCGAGTAAATTACTTTAAGACTAAATAGGGTTGAAAAAACTTACATTGAGCTATTCGCTGTAACCATTGATAAGATCAACAACTTATTGAGCGGGAATGTGCTTTTATAATCACAAGCAAAAGAAAGTTATAATCTTTTGCCTTATATGGAAACATAAACGTTAGGATACAACTTTTTTTTTTGAAAATTTTGAGATTATACGCTACAATTTGTTTCAATACTAAGATATGTTTTAAAAACAAAATACCTTAGAATCATGAGAAGCATGTCAACTTTCCAGAATCTGAGCAACCTCTCCTTCACGGTGGAAGAACAACCCATAATTCAGATCAGCAAGTAGAACAGAGGAGTTAGCTATTATGAGAAAAATATCGAATTCTATTGGATTTGTGAGGATGATTCTCAAGAGATGAGACCTTACCTTTTTATAAGTGAAGATCCATGGCTTGGAAGAGAGATAAAGTGAGATATAATGAATCAGAAATCGTGGAAGCATTTAAGAAGGTTGTTACGTAACGCTTCGGATGATTACAACAGAAGACGAAAAGACGCAATTGAAGCTTGGCACAGAAGTTCTTCACGTCGATTTGACTCACTTAATTCATTAAATATCCTCCATAGCTGGTGCAGAAGAGGATACGAAACCTAATTTTCGGTCCTGAATTGTTGGTTACATAGACGCGACGAAGAACAGAGGTTAACTCCAAATGCCCCTCTCTCTCTTGGAAAATTCTCCATTCTCTCCTTATTAAAATATAATTTAATATTTATTTATTTCTAAATAGAAAACGTGGGTCCAGGATGAGCAAAGACTCCAATGCCCTTAACGAAATCATTTAACTACATGATCCAACCTAAGTTACCCGACCCACCCAATCCTAATCGGATTAAACCCGGATCCTCTTACACCTAATCTCTAAACACTGCGTTTTGCTCTCCTTCTCATTTGTTTCTCCAACTTTCTCCCTTCTCTCTCGTGCTACAGAAAAAGCGACCTTGAAACCCTAAAATGGAGCTGTGATTCTCTTCGTTTCATCTTCATTCTCCATCGCAATCGACACTCCAACCGACGATCTTCATCTTCCTCCTATTGTACATTGTGGTAAGTGTTTTCTTATCCCCCTTGATTTGGTCCGATTTTGAAATTAGATTAAAAATTGGAGAAAAGTAGTAATTTTGAAAATGGCAAGAGAAAATCATGTTTTGCCTATGAAATTTGGGAAAAAGTTGGTGAAATATTAGATTAGGTCAATGTTAATTTGCTGGAAAACGTGATGAAGTTGAAGACTGATTTGATGAGAGGATCGTATGAATCTGATGGATATGTGAAATGTTTCAGAGGAATAAAAGAGATGAAGAGAGGTTAGGATGATTTTGGAAGCTTTGGAGAGGGGAGTTTTTTCAGCAAGGTTTTTGCGGATCTTTCGGGTTCACTACTTTTGCTTCATCGTCTTGATTTTAGGTATGTTTCGTCTTTGTCTTTTCTCATTGTCCGTTCTTTCAGTTTTCTTTAGTTGCTACGTTATTTACCTAAGCTATGGTTTAATTACTATTTGATGGTACAATGTCTTATTGATGATTTTACAGTATTATCTCACGTACCTTTGTGTTCTATGGATCTTTGTTATTGTTATTTCTTTCTTCTTTATGATTCTGTGTTGGTAACAGTTGTTCTGTGTAGATTAATTTATAATCATGTTTGGTTCTTTTTTTCATTGTCAAGCTTGGTGGTGTGTTGAACATGAATTTGACCCGTTAGTATCAAAAGGCATGTTAAAAGTTAGAAAACATATCATAAAGCTCTATCTGAAATTTGAGATAAAGGAACATAATGTTGAAGAGATAAAAAATGCATCAAAGGATAATATTAGTTTAGCTAAGTTTCTCTAATATTCTAGTTAATAAACTACTTCACATGATGACTGATCAACAGAAGTAAAAGCAAACAAATGTGGGGTTAATAAAGCGTCTCGTTATTAGGTACGTTTAGACAACAGTCACATGTTCTTTTATTACCCCTCCATTGAGACAAATGTGTCTATGAGCTCTTCTTTTGAGAGGAAATTGATTGAAAATTTACTAAACTTCTCAGTATTTCCTCTATACTATGTATTGTATTTTTCTTCTTTTCATTAAAAGAAAAAAATATCGTGGATTTTTCAAATACATACACTTTGATTTCTTTCTAATTCAGCTTGATGGAGTTTCAGTTATGTGTGTTCATATCTTTTTTTGGTACAGCCATGATCCTAATTCCGACGCGAGAGCTGGCACTTCAAACATCACCGGTTCGCAAGGAGCTTTCCAAATACTTAAACATCCAGGTTATGGTCACCACTGGCGGTACCAGTCTGAGAGATGATATCATGTGGATGTGGTTACATCAACCTGTTCACCTGCTAGTTGGAACTCTTGGAAGAATATTGGATCTTACCAAAAAGGGAGTTTGTGTATTGAAAGACTGTACAATGCTTGTAATGTATTCCGCTACATTTCTTGTCACTGTGAAGATTTTTAAGGATCAGCATCTCCGGAAACCATATGTTATCAACTTCATGGATGTTATTAATTATTTTGGATGTTTCAATCTTGCGAATGCTTTTGAATGTTTAAAACTTGGTGTGTTGCAAAAGCCTGGTTTGGAAAAGTGGATTTGCTGGATTTACTATGCCCAAAAATGAGCTAGTTAGATAACTGGATTAACTCGGTTTTGCC
>JAATWR010000125.1:0-50000 GCA_018703725.1 Brassica juncea
GATCAGCCATTCGTCCCCCTGCTATTCAGAGAGGCGATTTCGAGCTCAAGCCGCAGTACTACACCCTTGTGGGACAGACACCTTACTATGAGCTGTCCAACGAGCATCCCATGGACCATCTGGAGAGGTTCGAGGATCTCATATCTGCTATCAAAGCCAATGGAGTCCCTGTGGACTACCTTCTCTGTGAGCTCTTCAAACATTCTTTATCTGGAGAAGCTTTACAGTGGCTTAAGCAGCTACCACCAGGATCTCTTACATCCTGGAGCGACATCAAAAATGCATTTTTGCGTAACTTCTTTGATGATGCGCGAGCTGAAGACTTAAGGAGGAAAATTGCCACATTCAACCAGGAGCCTGGAGAGTCATTCAAGGATACCTGGATCAGATTCAAGTCTTACCAGTGAGACTGTCATGTCCCCGATCCTAGATAGGATCGTCCGGACGGACCATGGTGCGAGGAGACGCACCAGTCAGGTCGTAAGACCTTGAGACAAGCGTATCATGGTCCAATAAGGAAGGTTAAGGGCATCAGGAAGCTGAGACTTAACTAGGATGTGAAAGAAACAAGTGTAAAGGAGCTGGACGAGTGATCCGGGAGCTGGACGAGGTCTGGATCAAGCTCGATCAGCTAGGTGCAGCTGGAAGATAGCTCACCTAAGTGTGATCAGCTCACAGGAGCTGGAGGACTAGCTCACTCAGCTGGGAGCAGTTGGTATTCAGCTCAACTCAGTTGGAGGAAGTGTTCTGGTCCGGACCAGTGTGGTCGGGTCAGGCGGTTACGGGGTGAGCCGATGGTCCGGGTGCAAGGTGGTTTGTCTTAGGCATGGACCAGGGAGTTGGCAAGCTTCCAGGAGTGTGAGCTAAGGCTCAGTGGACGATTTTGTGGAAAGGAAGAAAAGAAAGAAACTGCCAAAGGGCGGTTACGGGCGGTTGAGAAAGGGAGAAACTGCCCTTTTGGATCTAAGGACTTGGTAACTGCCTCCCAGGCGGTTATGGACGGTTGGGGATCGATTTTCCTTCTATTTTTCCTTGTCTCTGTCGAAAATATTGAGGGAATAAGACAGAAAACTCAGACAACTTCCAGAGAAAAAGAGAGAGAGATGTGAAGGCAGCAAAGGGGCAGGTTTGAGGGCAAACAAGAGGGGAGTTGAGAAAGACCCTCTGGTGAGTTTTGATTATTGTTTTCCATGCCCTGGGCTTCCTCTACATCCATAGAAGACATGCAAATATCCTGGAGAGAAGATAGGAGGCCGGATCTAACTTCTAAGGGCTGAGACAGCCTTGAAGGCAGATGTGTGTAGAAAGGCAGTTTCTTGGACACTGAAGGGGGAAGTGATGCACGACCTTTGGGTGGTGTTTGATCATGGATGAACACATCAAAGGCTTCCTCTGTGTCCTGGGAACACACGCAAATGGTCAGAGGAGAAGGGAGAAGGCCGGACTCTACTCCCAAAGGCCAACACAGCCTCAAAGGTGGATGCAGTGCAGAAACTGGTTCCATGGGAGTTCCATGGTATAAAAGGGAGGCACGACCATTGAATGAATCTTATCATTACTGGAAGTATATGATAAGGATTGATGGAAGTGTGATCAAGAGGAGTATGGTCGTCCCTCATAAAGGATGACACAAGATCTACAATCATCATTGATGAGGTAACATGCTTATGATTACTTTCTGGTTTATGTTTATGTCTCTTGAGGTGCGAATGAGGCCAAGTATGGCACGCCCTTGGAGACCAGATATTGTGATGTATTGTAGGGATACAGGACTGTGAGGAAAGGGGTGGATCTTAGTTGATCTAATTCATCCATGTGGGATGATGGTTAGAAGCCACACATCGGTTAGTGATTCATGGTGGATCATGGGTGAACCGGATCTGTGGTCTTGCATTCTCTATGAATCCAGGACGTGTCACTATGATATAGTGAAATTAAGACATGCTAGTTATCAGCCTTGGTGTTGGTAAGCTAGGTGTGAATGATTGGCTAAGAGCCATGAGGAAGAGTATAGCCAATACTAGGTGGTGTAGACCACAAGTATTGTGCTGGGTGTGTTTATACAAGGAAGGCCGTGTGTGATCTGATCATGGGAAAGGATGGACGACCTTATCCTTGGTTGATGGATCAAGGTGTCTGAGCTAAGTGATCAAAGGATGCACCGGTTGTATGAGCTAGACTGATCGAGTTCATTGGGACATGGTTCCATGGCCGGTTAGGAAGTGTGAAGACTCATCAGTTCTGAGTCATGTGGGGTGGTTGGTTGATTGACTTAGGATCTGATGGGCCTTGTTAGTCCATCAAAGGACTTGGTTACAGGGAAGCACACGCCTGAGACATGGTGGTACTAAACCAGGCCTTGGCCGGTTCAGTGGAACTCTCCATGGCCTTGGTTGGGCAGCTAGGTCTGGATCTCATAGTTCTGGATGGAATTGATGGGATCCGACCATGGATTCCTCTTAGTGAGGATTTATCATGATTTATCATGTGATTTGATTGGATTTATCAGGCCGGTTTGATGGTGGTCAGTTATGGCCGGTTTAGTGGGATTTGGCCAAATTCTATGAAATTAGGCCGGTTCTGATCAATCTGATTGTGGATTCCCCTTAGTGGGGAATTATCAGTATTTCTCATGAATTTTAATTAATTTTTGGAGCATGTTTGCTTGAGGTCGTTTTTGCAGCTGAAGACTTCCCGAAGGTACTTAGTCTGTGGGGATGGTTGGCTGAATGACTAAGTACCCAAGGGAAGAGTTTATGCAGGTATAAGCAAGCTAAGTCAGCTGAGACAAAGAGCTAAAAAGCTCCGTGGATGTGGCAAAGGTATGATCTAGCAATGTTGCTTAGATCTAGATAGAATGGATTAGGGGAATGGAACCTCGGATTTGTATGAATTGGTCTGGTTCAGGATCGACCCTTTGGAGCTAGTGGTAGCTGTGTATACTAACCAAGGCTAGGGTGATTTGACCGGACCAGTGCTAGATTGGTTGTAGACCAATGGTTTTGTAGATATTATTCCGCTGTGCATAAGTTGAAATGATCTAAGCTAGGGAATGACTAAGGTAGTCTTGAGCTAGGATCTGAGTTAGCCCTCGCCTATGGGCGATGTTTTAAATAAAGGGCAAAATTTTTAGAGGTTCGGTCGGGGTATGGACCGAGCGACGTGAGGCATCGACCGCTGGCCTGAGAGGCCAGGATCGGGTCTTACAAGTTGGTATCAGAGCATGCTTGATCCTGTTATGGACAGTGCTCAAAGATGTTGAGTTCCAAACCGAAATTATTTCTGAAAACTGAGATGACTTGGAACCTTAGCTGTGGTGAGCCAAGTGAGAGTTGATGTTAGGTTGTGATTTCATGCTTGTGAACGGGGAAGTTCCAAGATGAGCTGGCTTAGCTAAGATGCACTCTCCAAGGGCAAGAACCTGGAAACAGGAAGGTTAGTTATCTAGTTATTTGGAAGTAATAGACGGATTGGATGATGGACGCAATGCAAGATCTTTGTATGGACGACCTGGACCAGGGAAGTAACATTGACCAGAGAGTGGCTTAGGTTGAAAGAAACGTGCAGCACTCTCTTGGGGGTTAGTGTTTTTCCTTGGTGGCCGTTAAAAACAAATGAGCATATGCGGTGTTCATGTTGAATAAGGGAGACACTACAGGGCTGGTGTACGAGTAGCTTGTGATCAGATGGATCAGCTTGGACTCGGTATAAGTCAAGGTAGGATTCCTTAGATCGAGTTGAATGGGAGAACACGATGTTAAGTTGCTTAGTGTGATGGGGATTGAAGTATATTATAAACACTCTTGTGAATGGTATGGGACGTTCACAGAAGTCTGACACTTTGGAGAATGGTATGGGACATTTTCCAAATGTGTAATCAAACTAAGATCCTACTCATCTAGGTACTTAATGATCGGTGGTGTCGAAACACACACACTTTTTGATGCTGGAACTACACATGGTTTTGTGAGTCCAGATATGATCGAAAAGGGTATGTTCCGGTTTGGAATCTGGAATGGTCCTGACAAAGTGAGTGTGGCCGGAGGGTAGATTATGAACTCACTAGATCTGGTTAAATACATTCCAGTGATGATCTTGGACAGGCCGATGCCTGTAGATCTGATTGATGATCTTGGACAGGCCGATGCCTGTAGATCTGACTGTGATCTTGGACAGGCCGATGCCTGTAGATCTGACTGTGATCTTGGACAGGCCGATGCCTGTAGATCTGATTGTGATCTTGGACAGGCCGATGCCTGTAGATCTGATTGATGATCTTGGACAGGCCGATGCCTGTAGATCTGACTGTGATCTTGGACAGGCCGATGCCTGTAGATCTGACTGTGATCTTGGACAGGCCGATGCCTGTAGATCTGATTGTGATCTTGGACAGGCCGATGCCTGTAGATCTGATTGTGATCTTGGACAGGCCGATCCTTGTAGATCTGATTGTGATCTTGGACAGGACGATGCCTGCAGATCTGATTGTGATCTTGGACAGGCTTTTGCCTGTAGATCTGATTGTGATCTTGGACAGGCCGATGCCTTTAGATCTGATTGTGATCTTGGACAGGCCGATGCCTGTAGATCTGATTATTGTCCTCCTAAAGAATCATGAGATGATCTTAGGCATGGACTGATTTGGAAAGAATCGGGCAACTCTTGATTGTCACCGTTGAATGGTGCAGCTTGAGAATGAGTTTGGACCCCCGATCAGGTACCAAGGTATTAAGTCGACCTCTTGTTGTTTAGTGGTTTCAGCAATTCCGGTGGAAAGGATGCTTGGAAATGGTTGTGAGGCCTTATTGGCTACCATTTACACTAATGAGGTCGTAGGGGGTGGTGGCCCGGATAGGATACCGTTGGTTCATGAGTTCAAGGATGTGTTTCGGGCGCTGCAGGGTGTGCCCCCTGGCAGGGCTGACCCGTTCATGATCGAACAAAAACCTGGAACGGCCCCAATGTCCAAAAGTCTGTATCGTATGGCACCAGCTGAAATGGCTGAGTAAAGTAGCAACTTGAGGAGTTCCTTGATAAGGGTTTCATACGCCATAGTGTATTGCTTTGGGAAGCACCAGCTCTTTTTGTGAAACAGAAAGATGGTAGCTTCAGGCTGTGTATTGATTGATATGGTTGAGTCCTGGAGTGGACCAGAACCGTATTATGATCAAGTCCGGTAAGGGGCGAGGATCAGGACACGGCCTACTCGGAGATGGACCTATGGTCGGAATGCACGGTCGAGTCTCTAAGTGGACCAAGACCGGAATATGATCACGTCCTAAATGGACCAAGATCGAAATATAACAAAGTCCAGTGATGGACAGAAGTTAAGTTGAGGCGGTTTAGTCTTGTAGAGACTAAGATCGCAATATGGCCAAGCTGGGAAAGGCTGTGGCTGGTTAAGGAATGATCCAGTAATTTGTGGCTGGAATCATAAACCTTGGTGTCTGGGAAGGACTTACGTAAACTGAACAATCTGTTAGGACTCGTGGTAGAACGAGAAGCCTAAAGATTGGAACAAGTTCTTAAGACTTGACTGGTACAGCGAGTGGCTTGGAGATTAGATAGATCTACTAAGCCCCGGTTACGCAGTATGTTCTTAAGAACTGAATATGATCTAGTCGTGGACTAGATTCAGAGAGTAATAGACTTGGTGTTTACTAGAACCGCAACCTGGAGAGTTGGGCCTGTAACACAAGTCATGTCCTTGTATGGGTGCTTGATGGACCAAAGGATGGACCACTTGATAAGATTTTGGATTAAATCTCTATCAAGTGGGGGAGACTTGTATTTATGATGATCAAAATGTGGTCAGTGAGAAGGAACAAGGAGGGAGATGCAACAAATTGGTTAGGGAGAACCAATCGAGCATGCTCCATGTTCCAAATGCAAAGAGTTCGGTTGGAACCTTTGTCATGAGACAAGGCGTCAGCACCACTGGATTCGAGGACGAATCCATCCTAAGTGGGGGAGACTTGTCATGTCCCCGATCCTAGATAGGATCGTCCGGACGGACCATGGTGCGAGGAGACGCACCAGTCAGGTCGTAAGACCTTGAGACAAGCGTATCATGGTCCAATAAGGAAGGTTAAGGGCATCAGGAAGCTGAGACTTAACTAGGATGTGAAAGAAACAAGTGTAAAGGAGCTGGACGAGTGATCCGGGAGCTGGACGAGGTCTGGATCAAGCTCGATCAGCTAGGTGCAGCTGGAAGATAGCTCACCTAAGTGTGATCAGCTCACAGGAGCTGGAGGACTAGCTCACTCAGCTGGGAGCAGTTGGTATTCAGCTCAACTCAGTTGGAGGAAGTGTTCTGGTCCGGACCAGTGTGGTCGGGTCAGGCGGTTACGGGGTGAGCCGATGGTCCGGGTGCAAGGTGGTTTGTCTTAGGCATGGACCAGGGAGTTGGCAAGCTTCCAGGAGTGTGAGCTAAGGCTCAGTGGACGATTTTGTGGAAAGGAAGAAAAGAAAGAAACTGCCAAAGGGCGGTTACGGGCGGTTGAGAAAGGGAGAAACTACCCTTTTGGATCTAAGGACTTGGTAACTGCCTCCCAGGCGGTTATGGACGGTTGGGGATCGATTTTCCTTCTATTTTTCCTTGTCTCTGTCGAAAATATTGAGGGAATAAGACAGAAAACTCAGACAACTTCCAGAGAAAAAGAGAGAGAGATGTGAAGGCAGCAAAGGGGCAGGTTTGAGGGCAAACAAGAGGGGAGTTGAGAAAGACCCTCTGGTGAGTTTTGATTATTGTTTTCCATGCCCTGGGCTTCCTCTACATCCATAGAAGACATGCAAATATCCTGGAGAGAAGATAGGAGGCCGGATCTAACTTCTAAGGGCTGAGACAGCCTTGAAGGCAGATGTGTGTAGAAAGGCAGTTTCTTGGACACTGAAGGGGGAAGTGATGCACGACCTTTGGGTGGTGTTTGATCATGGATGAACACATCAAAGGCTTCCTCTGTGTCCTGGGAACACACGCAAATGGTCAGAGGAGAAGGGAGAAGGCCGGACTCTACTCCCAAAGGCCAACACAGCCTCAAAGGTGGATGCAGTGCAGAAACTGGTTCCATGGGAGTTCCATGGTATAAAAGGGAGGCACGACCATTGAATGAATCTTATCATTACTGGAAGTATATGATAAGGATTGATGGAAGTGTGATCAAGAGGAGTATGGTCGTCCCTCATAAAGGATGACACAAGATCTACAATCATCATTGATGAGGTAACATGCTTATGATTACTTTCTGGTTTATGTTTATGTCTCTTGAGGTGCGAATGAGGCCAAGTATGGCACGCCCTTGGAGACCAGATATTGTGATGTATTGTAGGGATACAGGACTGTGAGGAAAGGGGTGGATCTTAGTTGATCTAATTCATCCATGTGGGATGATGGTTAGAAGCCACACATCGGTTAGTGATTCATGGTGGATCATGGGTGAACCGGATCTGTGGTCTTGCATTCTCTATGAATCCAGGACGTGTCACTATGATATAGTGAAATTAAGACATGCTAGTTATCAGCCTTGGTGTTGGTAAGCTAGGTGTGAATGATTGGCTAAGAGCCATGAGGAAGAGTATAGCCAATACTAGGTGGTGTAGACCACAAGTATTGTGCTGGGTGTGTTTATACAAGGAAGGCCGTGTGTGATCTGATCATGGGAAAGGATGGACGACCTTATCCTTGGTTGATGGATCAAGGTGTCTGAGCTAAGTGATCAAAGGATGCACCGGTTGTATGAGCTAGACTGATCGAGTTCATTGGGACATGGTTCCATGGCCGGTTAGGAAGTGTGAAGACTCATCAGTTCTGAGTCATGTGGGGTGGTTGGTTGATTGACTTAGGATCTGATGGGCCTTGTTAGTCCATCAAAGGACTTGGTTACAGGGAAGCACACGCCTGAGACATGGTGGTACTAAACCAGGCCTTGGCCGGTTCAGTGGAACTCTCCATGGCCTTGGTTGGGCAGCTAGGTCTGGATCTCATAGTTCTGGATGGAATTGATGGGATCCGACCATGGATTCCTCTTAGTGAGGATTTATCATGATTTATCATGTGATTTGATTGGATTTATCAGGCCGGTTTGATGGTGGTCAGTTATGGCCGGTTTAGTGGGATTTGGCCAAATTCTATGAAATTAGGCCGGTTCTGATCAATCTGATTGTGGATTCCCCTTAGTGGGGAATTATCAGTATTTCTCATGAATTTTAATTAATTTTTGGAGCATGTTTGCTTGAGGTCGTTTTTGCAGCTGAAGACTTCCCGAAGGTACTTAGTCTGTGGGGATGGTTGGCTGAATGACTAAGTACCCAAGGGAAGAGTTTATGCAGGTATAAGCAAGCTAAGTCAGCTGAGACAAAGAGCTAAAAAGCTCCGTGGATGTGGCAAAGGTATGATCTAGCAATGTTGCTTAGATCTAGATAGAATGGATTAGGGGAATGGAACCTCGGATTTGTATGAATTGGTCTGGTTCAGGATCGACCCTTTGGAGCTAGTGGTAGCTGTGTATACTAACCAAGGCTAGGGTGATTTGACCGGACCAGTGCTAGATTGGTTGTAGACCAATGGTTTTGTAGATATTATTCCGCTGTGCATAAGTTGAAATGATCTAAGCTAGGGAATGACTAAGGTAGTCTTGAGCTAGGATCTGAGTTAGCCCTCGCCTATGGGCGATGTTTTAAATAAAGGGCAAAATTTTTAGAGGTTCGGTCGGGGTATGGACCGAGCGACGTGAGGCATCGACCGCTGGCCTGAGAGGCCAGGATCGGGTCTTACAGAGACTGCCCACACCATGGATTCAACAAAATGAAGCTGCTCTGCACTTTCTTCAGAGGCATCGCACTGAAATATCAGATGGCTCTGGACACTGCGAGTGAAGGCAACTTCACCACAAGGAATCCTGAAGATGCTGTGAAGCTAATAGACAACCTAGCATCCAGCAACAGCACGAAAAACATTGTAAGAGCAAGATCTGCAGTGTTCCATGGAAAGGAACACAAAGCTTGATGCTTTGAGTACCCATGTGAAGAAACTAGAGACTCAGGTGATTCAGACAGGAGAAGCTGTTAAGAAGCAGGAAGCTGTTAAGAAGCAGGAAGCTGTTAAGAAGCAGGAAGCTTTAGGAAAAGGGACTGGAGAAGAAACAACAGGCCACAACGTCAGTGCTATCATAGAGGATGATTTTTGGAGAGTGGTTAAGCAAGAGAAGCTGCAAGAGGGAGATTTCCAGATTGAAAGTTTCATGAGTATTGGCGGCAACCACTGGAATTGACCGATGTCAGGACATCCACATCGATCGATGTACGCCAACACCAATCGATCGATGGAACTAGACGAGCATCGACCAATGGATCTTGAAGAATCCACCAACGAGTGCAACACCGTGAAGATACTTACTCACGAGGAGTTCGCAGCAAAGCACCCACATCCGCCCAGCCCTTACAACATCGACTGACACGACAAATGTCCCATCGATCGACCGAATGATAAAGAAATCGATCGACACACTCCAAAACCTGTCGATCGATATTCAGCTATCACACGCCAAGTGCAACTTCCCAAGATAGATGTTGCACGACTTAATGCACTCCGGGAGCAATCTAAGCCTTTCAGAAACCCACCAACCGCCATAATGAAGAAACCCACGGATATTATTGATCCAATGGAGATAGAAAAGGAAAAAGATGACAGAGTTCTCAGAAAAAGGAAAGAGAAGGTTCCTAAACACCTTAAAAGAGGAGTTAATGAGAAAGAGTTGGCAAGTTTCAGAAAGAGAGTTCTAAGGATACCTACAGAGAAACCCTTTGAAGAAGCCTACTTTTCACACAGATTGTGGATATTTTTCAGAGAAACTAAGGAGACAGAAGAAGACATCAAGAGGATGTTCAACCAAATCAGAGAAAGTATGAAGAAGAGGATCAAACTTGAGAAGAAGGGTGATCCAGGGAAGTTTGTTGTTCCTTGCTTAGTACATGGGATCAACTTCCCACGTGCCCTATGTGACACAGGATCTGGAGTTAGCATCTTACCCAAGGTGATAGCAGACCATCTAGGTCTGAAGATAGAGCCTACTGAAGAATCATTCATCTTTGTGGATTGTTCTCAGCAGAACTCTGGAGGAATTGTGAGAAACCTTGAGGTTACCATAGCAGAAGCCCTAATTCCAGTAAACTTCCATGTCTTGGATGTCAAGATAACCCTACCTACTTCTTTGCTACTTGGAAGAGCCTTCCTAGCCACAGTTGGAGCAGTCTGCAACCTTCAGACAAACAAACTGTGCCTAACCCTGATCAACCCTACGGGCTACTATGATCCAGTACGAGTCATCAAGGTCCCTAATGAGATCCAAGACAGCTCAGACCTTGTAGTTGTTTGCTATTGTGGAGATGAATACGATTCACAAGGCAAAAACGAGACAGAGACCGCATAATCGATCGATAGTAGCACTGTCTCATCGATCATCTCTGGTGAACTGACATCCATCGACAGCCGCACATGGTCATCGATCGATTCACTATTCAATCAGATCGAGGAGGAGTTTCCAGAAGGAGATTTCGAAGTAAACGAGTGGGAGAACGACTACTACATCCCACCACACGCTGCAAATACTACTCACAATGAGAAGTATACTGATGATTACAAGGAGGAGAAAGCTATAGAGTGTCACAACCTTCCAGAAGATGAAGATCAACTTCTCCACCACAACCTCAGAATCACGACATCGATTGACAGGGCCACATCCCCATCGATCGATACTACTTGCCTCGCATCATTCGACAACACAGTCAACAACAAGCGAGACGGAGACTACTCAATCGGGATTTGGGCAAGCGACTACCAGTACGAGAGCTTCGCGGTCGAGACCGCCACACCAACATACATCACCCAACCCGAAGAAGTCTCATCGATCGATACGGCACCAGTACAATCGACCGATAGGCCTGAACAACCATCGACCAATTCAGAACCTGTGCCATCGACCGATACATACATTCAACCATCCCAGGTAACAAATTCAAATGTACTTAATCTCGGTAATCTAATCCCGGATGAGTTTGGTATTTTCAGGGATTCACAAGGTTTTGCACGCTCAATGGATGGACGAACACTCCACATATCCAGAGAAGACATTGCAGACGTCCTACAGTTAGCCAACGGATCCCACAACCTATTCCAGCAACAACGCTACAGACCAGACCACCATTATCAGCACCAGGAGGCAGACACAACAACCGAGCCAAAGGAAGCTGAAGATAACCATCTCAACAGAAAGGATCCATATTTTCAACGGAAATCGATCGATACAGAGTGTGTCGCATCGATCGATAAGCATCCCGAATTCGGAAAGAGAGCCTTTCGATATGGAGTTTGAAAATTATTTTGGGAGCAGAGAGATGAGTATGCGGTCTACAGAGACGAGAAAGGCTTTGCTAGAGGAATAGATGGTGACGTCATCAGAATTTCTAAAGACGACATCAAGAAACTGCTTCAAAGAACTCCAATGGACGAGCGCTCCTACATCTGTCTACCAGAGCACGCTAGTTCATTTACAAGAAGAGAATTAGTGTAAGAAACCTACACCAAAGACGAGATCAACGAGATGTTCATTGGTTTACTTGGAGAACGCAAATGGGAAAAGCTCTCCATGGAAAAGAATTTAGAAGAGGCCACAGACAAGCTTCGCAGTGAGATGAACTGGATGTTCAGTGCAGACCAGGCATTACTCAAGAAGGTTCAACGTATTAAGCTGGAACTTGAAGATCTTCGCAACGCACAGAACCATAGCCAGAAAAGATCAATATCGATCGACGGAGTAACATCTACATCGATCGATATGAAGCCTGCCCCATCGACCACTTACTCAAAACATGAGATTGATGAGTCTCTTGGAGATATCTGGAAAGAATTGAAGAAAGCAAAAGCTCGTCTCAGCAGCAAACTCACCAAAACCTGTGAACCTATCTTCCACAACCTAGGGGATCTAAGCATCTGCACAGAAGAGATGAAGAGATCTATCCGCCTTATCAATGAAGCACATGCAGATATGAACCCCGCAGCACCTTGCAATCCTTTTGGAGGATTGACTCGTCTGAAAGCAGTTGAGAGGAAAATTGCTGATATACACTTCTTAGTAGACAAAGAAGTGGAGGAACTCGCACTACGAATGGATACTATGCAGCAGGAGGCTGAGAAGTTCCAACGTCAACTTGATTATCAGGCTGCATCGATCGCATCGATCGACGAGCTCAACCTCACATCGATCGATAGGCGATTGACTGAAATCGATGGCCAGATGAAGCTCTTTGCTGAGAAGCTTCACGAGAATCTGCAGAAGAGAAAATAGACCGATGAACAACCTGTTGCATCGATCGATATACAGACTTCAGAGATCTGTACCAGAGGTGATTTGGATAAATTAGCTGATGAAGTCTACACAGCAATAACAAGCGTGGATGATTCACAAGATAGACGTCTAGACCAAGCGTATTTCCCGCTTGTTAACGAGGTTGGAAGCATAGAATCTAGCATAGAAGGGATGCAGAAAGAAATCAAAGCCATTCAGAGGCAGCTTACGAGCAGACCTGCACCCTTAGAATCGATCGACAGAGGATCCAGCGCATCGATCGATGGACTTCAACAGCCATCGACCAACATTTGAACAAAGGGATCGATCGATACCAGCTCCATCCACGACAAAATGATCCAATGCCTTGATTCAATGCAAGCGGAGCTCAGTGATCTTTCAGAACATGCCTACAGGAAATTAGGATGGAACGAGTTCAGCATTGAAGGTCATGAAGAAAGGATTCAAAGAATCACTGATGAGTTGATTGAGATAAAGAAGAAACGGACCAAAGAATATGAAGCTACAAGAAGCCTATTTGACGCATGGTTCGGCGAGAAGAAAGATACAGAGGATACTTGTTTCTCAACAAGTACCTGGACTTCATCTCAGTAGCTCATTCCATCCAAAGTCAAGCTAGATGACTATAATCAAAGCGCTGAGTGGGAGGCAACCCACTGTTAGGTAGTTTTTCATTTTATTTTCTCTTTAGGTTTTATTTTTCGTATTTACTTTTCTTTGCAGTTACGACTAGACGATTGCCACTGAAATCGACCGACATGACACAATCAATATCGATCGACATGAACCACACAGAAGCCATCGACGAAGGCGACTCAACATCGATCGATACGCATCACGGTCATGTATATCGTGCTAACGTTTTTGATATCAGTGTACTTTATTATTGCCTATGCCTTCACTGGACTTGTTATACACTGGGGACAGTGTATGATTTAAGTCTGGGGGGATGATTACTGATGCTGTTTACCTTTTGATTTCATCTAAAAATGTTTTCAAAATGGTTTTTATTGAGTCAAGAAAGGGATAATGATAATTTAAATTTTCACTTTTTATCTAACCAATCTTTTAGGCACCATTCTTAGACTTGTTGATGCAGAATGTACTATAGATGCTAAAGTTGATCACCTATCAGCTATGACAACACTTTCATTGATTGTCTGGAGGAACCAAAGCTGATTTCCAACCTAACCTGACATTCTTTGCTTGTCTTGGGGCTTGGAATACATGGGATCGGATGCTTTAAACAAGTCTGGAAGGTAAAGCCTTGTGTAGATAATTTTATCACCCTCTCTCTCTCTCATTTTCGAAATTAGATTTAATTTTATTCAGTTAAAAAAAATATATATATATATATATATATATATATTTCGAAAATTATCTTAAATTTATGTTCTAGGATTAGTTAGTTATTAATTCGGAAGGAATTCAAACAGGGCTTGGCGGTTACCCCCCTCAAGACTTGATTCATAAGAATTCTATAGGTAAAGGGTACGAACAGGGCTTGGTGGTTACCCCTTCAAGACTTGCTTCGCAATGAATCCTAGGATATAGGTCAAAAAGAAGTGAACAGGACTTGGTGGCTGCAACCATTAAGGCTTGATTCATGGAAGCCTGTCCAATCTTGGTCAATGTCTTGCGAATGAAAGCAGACTTGACTAGGACAGAAATAGTAGAGAGAGAGGATAGGAACTAATTTTTACCTGCAGGTCCAGATACTTGTTTGAGCAACCTTGCATCTTGTGATCGATACTCCCAAGGTAAAGCCTGCCCTTTTATTTTTATGTACAGAAATGAAATCAGTAGAGGGGTTAGTCAGACATGATTGCTAAGTTGTTGGCTAGATGATCAAGGTTGTTTAATTACGATATTGCATAATGTGCTTCTGCTATTGACAGACTATTAGATGTGGTTTAAAACAAAGTAGAGGTTACGATTCTAAGTTTGAATTTGATTTAGTCCCCGCTTTTCAAAACCTCTCTCATAAAGACTGCCTGTGTGTTTGCTTGAGGACAAGCAAAAGGTTAAGTCTGGGGGAGTTGATATACCATGGATTTTACCCGTTTTTACCCATGGTATATGAGTGTTTTTACTACTATTATCTATGTTTTGGAGTCTATTAGGTATGTTTTCAGGTTCAGAAGCATTGTTGAGAAAAGTGATGTTTTAGGTGCCTTTTTGGAGCTTAAAGAAGAGTTCACCCGTGATCAAGACCAAAGGTCGACACCAGAGTTACACATCGATCGATGCACACTCTGTGGTTGCTCCCGCCGGCGCCCGGGGCCGTTCCGCGGTCGCTCCCGCCGGCGCCCAGGGCCGTGGCGCGGTCGCTCCTGCCGGCGCCCAGGGCCGTCGCGCGGTCGCTCCTGCCGGCGCCATGGGCCACGACGCGGTCGCTCCCACCGGCGCCCGGAACCATGACGCGGTCGCTCTCGCTGGCGCCCGGGGCCACGACGCGGTCACTCCTGCCGGCGCCCTAAGTCATGCCGCGATCGCTCCCGCCGGCGCCCGGGGTCTTGGTCGCGCCCGTTCGTTTCCGATCTTTCTTTCAGTGATTGTTTTGCGGAAAATTCAAAGATAGGAAATAATCTTAGCCGTTAATTTCGAGATAACCGTTTTTGACCCAACAGTTAGCCCCCAGCCCGTAAGACTCAGAGACGATTTTTCGGGCGAATGATTTGAGTTGGAAATCGAAATTTTTGGTTAAGAATATTTTATTGCGGAAATCCATGTCATCCTCACATCCTTATAAGTAGTAGCTCATTACTTCTCATTCTTCACACACTTATTTCTCTCAACTTCTTCCCCCTTTGTTCTCATAAACGAAAATGTCTTCCTCTCAAAATGAAAAGAAGGATTCCGATGTTGAGATGGGTGAGGCCAGTCAAGCTCCGCCGGTTTCGGCTGTACACGAAGCCACTCCGTCTTTCGTCGCCGGGTTCCGTTCTTTCAAGGACAAGTTGTCGCGACGCAGTGCTGAGAAAGAATCGAACCGGGCCAGAGCCGAAGCACCTAGTGTTCCCTCTTTGCCCGTGCCTTCGTCCCCAGCCCCTGGTTCCGAGGTCCCGCTCGATGCTCCCTTGCCCGTGGAAAGAGTCGTCGTTCCCGAGCAGACTGTTGACGTCCAGGCTCGTCCCTCAGGTTCCTCTACCGCTCCGATCATGATCTCCGGTCGGGGGGAAGCAGTGGAGTCCACACCTCCGCCTTTGAAGAAGAAGGAGATCGTTTTGGGACTTCCCGCACCTAGTGCTGCACTGTTGCCTAAGGGACACACGAGGGCCGGTGCCGCGACCGGGACGGCAAAGAGGAAGAGATGCGCTAAGAGCGAAGAGGGTGAGCCTTTGGGATTGTTGTCGCAACATTGCTCCAAGGTTTGCTTTTGATTTATCCGTAACACCTTCCTTTCTTTTCTTTTGCGGTGATCCTTACCCTTTCTTTTGTGGACAGTTTATGTCGTTGATTGATGGAATGCTTGGTGATTGCGTGTCGGAGGTCGCACGTGTGTCGAAGGAGCTGGAGTCGTCGCAAGAGGCATTGAAGCGTACTGAGGCTGTGTTACAGACCATTGAGAATGCCCATGCTGCCCAGACGTCCCAGCTCGAAGTTTGAATCGGCGATCTCGAACGTGACCTCGGGAAGAACGCGAGTTCGTTGCTCAAAGTGAAGAAAGAGAAGAAACACAAATCCTCGGAAATCCGCCGTCTCCAACAAAAGATCCAGAACCACGAGGAGATGGGTGCTCGCAGCTCGACAGAGACTGCCGATTCCCATAGCGATCTCTTCGCTCGTCTGACAAGGATGGCCATTTTGTTCGATTCCTTGATAGCTGTCCAAGAGGGACTTGGCTTTGGCGGGAATTGAGGGGAGCTTGAGTGAGCTTCAGCTTCTTAGAGGTAACGAGGCCCCGTCTCTAGATTCCGAGGAAGTCAGGCTGCTGTCTTGCAAGGGAGAGTGGGCGATTTCCGAAGGGGTCTTCAACTCGATTCTCGCTGGCCTGAAGTCCGAGTGCACCCTTGTACCGGATTCGGAGGGCTCGGAGGATCAGGGCCAGGCAGTCGAGGACCGCGAGGCTGGCGCGGATGAGGCAGGCAGTGGTGGTGCGACCAAGGGAGGCGACGACGAGGCCGTTCCTACTTTGGGCGAGTTGGAGGATGAAGGTGATGCTCCGGGGAGCGTCTAGGTTTATCGATCCCTTTAGGGATTTTTTATTTTGTCTGTGTTTCGGCCGCTGTGAGGCCATGATGTATGTTTTGGGACTGGCCGTTGGTGGCTTTGAATCCCTGCCCCTTTTTAGGGCGTTTGTTGAACTTGCGGCTCAATCTATAAAATATTTTGGTTTTTATGAAGTTGAATGAACTTCTGTTTTTCAAAGTTTAGAGGGAGAGGATATGATTTTTCGTCTCATTCCTAACCCTCTGATGATCACTGTATCCGTCGATTGTACAAAGCGAGATTTTTCACGGTTTACTGATTTACGCGAAGGTTTGTGAAACGAATAGACTTAAGCGAAGAGACAAGTTTTGGGATCTCGTATCGGGTATTGATACTATGTCTATGAGATGTCAAGATCCAGCGTGGCTGTGTTTAGGGAAAGACCTAGGTTTACTCTCGGACTAAGGCTTTGCGATGACAAGTCGGCTTTCGTTTTTCCTGTTTGCGATTTTAACCTGACTCGTACCTTTTTAAAATCTGCAAAGTGTTATCGCCTTATATGATTTGTCTGGGTACGAATCGAGCTACTTCCGTTTGGAAGGGCTAACCAAAATTTTGGATTTCTTGTATAGCGCACTATGTTATCCTTGTCGGATGTAAGAGAGCCTACCCTTTCAAAGATGGCTATTGTCTGTTTAGGACGTTAGAGTTCGTTTGTTGGGATCAGCAACAATGAAATGATACCGTTTTGAAGGCGTATGAAAAATATTTGTTCGAGCATGAAGCGACGTCTTGCAGTGCTGTGAATTTATTTTTCTTATGCCATAAGGGAATTATGGGCTTTCGGAAGAAACGTTTACTTAGACCGAAAGTTGTTTCGGGTAATTTTATCGTTTTTGGATGTGATAATCGTTTGGTGGATACTGGATCCGTTTTCGTAGCCGTTAGTAGTTGGCGAATTGTGTTGTCTGTACAGAGTTTCGAAAATTCAGGGTCTTCGAAATTCGTGGGAGTATACGAGTATACGCACCCCACTCCACCCCCCCCCCCTTTTAATCAGGGGGGATAGCTGAACCCGCCGGTTAGCGAGTTGCCTACGTACCCCTTTTCGGGGATCAAGCCGTCTCGTAGTTCTTTCCACCACGTTGTTGTTAGTGGTAGTATTTTTAAAGATGCATCGCGTTCCAAGTTCTTGGGATTTTTACGTCTTGCATGTTCGCGATTTGATACGAACCTGGTCGGATCACTTTTATGACTTTGTACGGTCCCTTCCAGTTTGCTCCCAGTTTTCCTGCGTTTTGTTTGGCAGTGTTTTGGAAGACTTTGCGTAAGACTAGATCGCCTTCTTTGAACCTACGATGGCGTACGTTTGTGTTGTAGTATCTGGCGGCGTTCATTGATAAGATCGAGATTGTCCAGCAGCATGGCGTTGTTTAGATCTTCCCGTTCGGGGAGGAATCTCCCTCGTACACCGTGAAATTCCACTTCCGCCGGGATCATGCATTCCGTCCCGTAAACAAGGATGAAAGGAGTTTCTCCCGTCGCCCGTCTCGGGGTGGTTCAATGTGACCAGAGAACCCCTTCGAGTTCCTCTGCCCATCGCCTCTTTTTGGCTTCTAAGCGCTTTTTCAATCTGTCTAGGACGGTTTTGTTTATAGTTTCCGCCTGTCCGTTGCATTGCGGATATCTAGGAGTTGACTTGTTAAATCGTATTTTCCACTTTTCGCAGAATTCTTCGAATTGGGTAGATATGATATTTTTTCAGGCGAAGTTCTCGACTTGTGCGTCTTTGATAGTTGCGTAGGATTCTGCTTCTACCCATTTTAAAAAGAAATCCGTGAGGACTAGGAGGAAACGTTTCTGCTTTGATTTACGTAAAGGTCCGACAATGTCCATGGCCCATCGCATTAAAGGATACGGGGACGAGATGGAGGAGAGGACTTCCGCGGGTTGGCAAATCGTCGGAGCGTGCCTTTGGCACCTCTCGCATTTCCGAGCGAATTTCTCGCAGTCTTTGATCATGGTCGGCCAATAATAACCATGGCGTTTTATTTTGACTGCGAGAGATCTACCGCCGGAATGATTTCCGCACGATCCGGAATGGACCTCTTCCATTACTTTTCTCGCATTTTCTCCTTCCTCGCATGTCATTAGAGGGCCGGAAAAACGCCACTTGTAAATTTCTCCCTCTATCGTGACGTATCGCGCTGCTTGGGTTTTCACCTTTCGGGCCGCCCATTTCTCAGCGGGTAAGGTTCCGTCCATGATATAGGCTCGAATCGGTTCTAACCAAGGGCTGTCGCAGCCGTACTCGGTTTTATCCGCATCTTCTTCCGGCTATTTTTTTTATTTTTTCCGGATCTTCAATCTGCGCCCTGATCAGATTGATGACCACTGGTGGTCCAATGCTCGGGTGTTCTATGAATTCGACGGGAATTATCCTTTTGAGTCCTGGATCTGAGCTGAAGGGGAGGGCGGCTAGGGCATAGGCCTGGACGTTTTCCGAACGGGGAATCCTGGTGAGGACGAACTGGTCAAAGTCACGAGCCAAGTCCTGGACGAGTTTCAGGTATGCGTCCATCCTCTCATCCCTTGCTTCGTATTCTCCGCTGTATTGGTTTGCGACTAGCTGAGAGTCAGAGTGAGCGTGAATGTTGCGGATTTTTAGTCCATGGGCTAGCCGTAAGCCTGCGACGAGTGCTTCGTATTCCGCCTCATTGTTTGATGAGTGAAAATCCAATCGGAATAACTGCTCTAAGATTTCTCCGGTAGGCAAGGTGAGTCGAATTCCGAATCCGGACCCTTGTTTGGACGACGATCCGTCGATGTGAAGGACCCAAGTCGAATTTGGTTCTTCGTTGGTTATGTCTCCTGTGGGTAACTCTACCAAGAAATCCGCGAGTACCTGGGATTTCACACACGTCCTTGGGCGATACTCGACGTCGTGTTCTCTTAATTCGACCACCTATTTTGCGAGTCTGCCGGACTGGCTTGGACTGTGCAGAATTGTCCGCAGGGGGAACGTGGTGAGAACCACTATGGTATGGGACTGAAAATACGGTCTCAGTTTTCTCGCCGAAGTTATGACAGCGAAACTTTTCCATTAACGGGTATCGATTTTCCGCGTCTAGTAATGTCTTGCTTACGTTAAATATCGGTTTTTGTTCGCCGCGTTCTTCTTGTATCAAGACGCCACTGACTGCCGTTGCGAAAACCGCAATATAGAGAAACAGAGGTTCGCCTTCTACAGGTTTCGCAAGAACTGGTGGAGTGGCCAGGTAGTGTTTCACCTGTTGGAAGGCCCTTACACACTTAGACCATTCAAACTTTTTGTTTCCGTTCAACGTTTTGTAAAACGGAAGGCACTTATCCGTGGAGCGCGAGATGAAACGATTCAGAGCCGCGACCCTTCCGGTTAATCTCTGGACTTCTCGCTTGGTTCTCGGGGAGGCCATCTCTATCAATGCATTGATTTGTTTAGGGTTGGCCTTGATCCCACGATACGTCACGAGGTAACCGAGGAATTCTCCCAATGCTACCGCGAACCTGCATTTTGCCGGGTTGAGTTTTATGTTATGCTGGTTTAGCCTTGCAAAACACTCTTCTAGGTGAGTTATATGATCGTGTTTGTCAAGGGATTTCACGAGCATATCGTCGATATATACTTCCATGGTTTTCCCGAGTTTCTCGGAAAACATCCGATTGACGAGCCGCTGATATGTGGCACCAGCGTTCTTAAGGCCGAACGGCATTGCCTTGTAGCAATACGTCCCGCGGTCGGTGATAAATGCGGTTTTTTTGCAATCATCGGGGTTCATCATGATCTGATTGTATCCGGAAAAAGCATCCATGAATGATAAGAGCTTGTTCCCCGCAGTTGCCTCGACCAGTCGGTCGATATGCGGAAGCGGGAAGCAGTCCTTCGTGCATGCTTTATTGAGATCGGTGAAATCGACGCATACTCACCAGTTGCTGTTTTTCTTTTTGACTACGACCGGATTCGCGAGCCAGTCGGGATATCTGACTTCTGTTATCGACCCTACTTTGAGGAGTTTTTCAACTTCCTCATTGACTGCAGTGAAACGTTCGGGTCCCAGCTTTCGTGTTATTTGTTTAACGTGTTTGTGAGTTGGGTCGATGTTAAGTTCGTGACATGTTATGCTGATGTCGATTCCCGGCATATCTTCCGCAGTCCAAGCGAACGTATTGAGGTTCTTCTTGAGACACGCTATGAGCTTTGCTCTTAACGGTTCGCGGAGGTTGGCTCCAATCTCGACGCATTGCTCTGGAAAAGAGTTGTCGAGGCAGACCAAGATTACCGGCTCGCAGGTTGGTTCAGGCTTCCTTTCTAGGGCCTCGGCTCTTTGCGACTGCCAGAAGGTTTCCGGAGAGTCTAGTACTGCCGGTTCGTGAATCGTTTGCTTTTTCCGGGGGTTTTGATCTCGAAGCTTTTTCGTTTTACCTCGGTGGCGAGGCAGACTTGCGATACCTTATGATCCCCTTGTATTGTCTCGACTCCGAAAGGAGTCGGAAACTTGAGGCATAGGTGGAATGTTGAGGGGATTGCTCGCATGGAATTTAACCATGGAGTTCTGACGATCACGTTGTACGATGTCGGACCGTCGACCACCAGGAATTCCGCGGTTTTGGTGACGCTCCCGGCTTTGACTGAGAGATCTATCGAGCCAAGGGTCATAGTGTTTCCCGAGAGTCCGAATACTGGACTGGGATCGTCTGTGAGAGTGCTTAGATCGATCTCCATTCTCTCGAGGGTGCTTTTATAGATAATATTGGCCGAGCATCCGGTGTTGACCAATACCCTTGGCACGTCGATGTGCTGAATCGTGAGTTCGATTATGAGGAGATCGTTGTGAGGTTTGGCTTGGCAAGCCGTTGCTCGATCCTCGAATGACACGATGTTGCGGGCAGACGAAGCGGCCATGCTGAATCTCAATCGATTGGCGGTTTTCGAGTTAGAGAATCCGACCCCCCCCCTCCTTCTAGCGCCAAACTGTGGGAACCAAAACTCACACTGTCGATTTTTTAAGAATAAAATACGGGGGAAGGCCAAGATAACCCGACTTTCCCTGAAGGTCCGGATTCTCTGCGTAACCACGCGAAATCGAAAGAGTAAATAGATGACGAAAAGTAAATAGAAAATTGCTCGATTGCGTTTTATTAATTGAATGATACGAATACAAGATTTCTCCGAGAAATGAAGAGATATTCTATGATAGAAAAGATAGAGCTACATGCAGCTAAACGTCCTAAGCCTTGCCTCGCTAGTCTAACCACCTAAGCCCTAAGTTCTCTAAGCTAACAGGAATTCTCTAAGTCTCAATTCTCGGATCCCCTTCTCTTTTGCTCCAGCCCTCCTTATATACATGTCTAGGTCGGTGGCCTTCCTACTCTTTCGCCTTTGGGGCCCAAGTTTATCTCTTTTCGGGAATATTCCATTTTTCCTCGATCTTCATAATTATCTCTGAACTTTTACTTTATTTTCGGAAACTTGACATTTATCCTATTTTCGGGAAATAGGATAAACCGTCATAGCTTTGTTGGGACTGAATCCTTAAAATCGTAAGTGAGTCCGTGAACGTTTATACGATTTCTCGGAAAGATTATCTTTCTCGCAAAGTAAATCGTACAGACTAAAGAATCGATGTTCAAGTCGATCGTTCTTTTTTTAAACGATACACTTTATGAGAAAACCAACCTTCTTAGTTTTAGTCGTAAAACTTCGAGGATAACTCCAATCGAGACGAACCGAGAGATACTAGGTCCGTAGCGAAGATGACACGACCATATGGAAGTCACGGGGATTAATCTAAGTCGGACAGGCCGGGATTAGGTTGGGCGCGCCGGCGCCCGGGGCCACGACGTGGTTTCTCCCGCCGGCACCCGGGGCCATGCTGCGGTTGCTCCCGCCGGCGCCTGGGGCCGTGCCGCGGTCGCTCCCGCCGGCGCCAAGGGCCTTGGCGCAGTCGCTTCCGTCGGCGCCCGGGGCCACGATGCGGTCGCTATCGCCGGTGCCCGGGGCCACAACGCGGTCACTCCCGCCGGCACCCGGGGTCATGCCGTGATCGCTCCCGCCGGCGCCCGAGGTCTTGGTCGCGCCCGTTCGTTTCCGATCTTTCTTTCAGTGATTGTTTTGCGGAAAATTTGTAGATACGAAATAATCTTAGCCGTTAATTTCAAGATAACCGTTTTTGACCCCAACAGCAGCCCCTAGACAAACCTCAGATGCTCCACTAGTCTGATATTAATCCATACAGGAGGTGTGGTTAGTAGATCACAAGAAAAAGATTCAATGATATCACCTTCTTCAACTACAGTTGTAACTGCCAATTCATGAGCTTCAGGTGATCCATTAAGCACTCCTTCTTCAGGTTGGTTTTGACCAGGCACGTGGCCACATATAACTGATGTTCTATCCTCTTGTTTCAGATGGTTTTCCAAGTTGTCTGCTTCACAAAGAGTGGTTGGTTCTGATTCAAAAGCTTGTTCTCTCACACCCTGTTTTTCTGCAGTTTCTTCTTTCTTTTCTACTGGTTCCTTCTGGTAAATACTTAGCTCATAGTCTCTTGATGCTGGACGTGGGGCTAAAGTCTGTTGTGTTTTTTTCATCACAGCAGTGAGTGATTGATCTATCATGTTCCTGAGGTCTTGCTTGAGCTATGGGTTTTGCAATTCCTCAAGATATGCTTGATGTAGCTGCAACTTTCTTGGTTCCTCACCACCATAGTATGTCTTTGGCTCATCTTTTGGTGTCCTAATGATAGCTTGCATATTTACATGTTTTTAGCATCCATATCTTATGCATTTTGATCATATAAAGGCATTAGGCATGTTTAGGTCCATTTTGCATTCATTTGTCCTTATCAGGTGTTCGAGTATGCTTTGGTGTGATTTGAGGTGTTTGGAAGCCTTATGGCCCCAAAAGAGATGAAGAATCAAGTTTGGCCATGAAAAGAGAAATCAAATCCATGATCTGGTCAAGACAAAGATGAGCATGGACAGAGGGCTTATAGATGTCTCCTGCTTCTAATATTTTGTGGAGACATAGAAAATTGAGTTAGCTTTCCAATGGAGGTGGTTTCAAGTCATTTGGACCTGTATTGGAAGAGTTATGATCAATTCACTTGAAGCATGTCAGGCTGGCCGGGTAGAGACGGCCGGGTTCAAGCAGCCGGCCGGGAAAAGAGCAGATGGATGGAAGTGGTCCAGTCCGGGATGACTGAGCCTGGGAGAGGCACCCGGTCGTTTGAGTGGTGCTGGAGGAGACGAGACCGGGGTGGCCAGTCCGGGAAGGGACACCCGGTCGTGAAAGAAGCCAGCAGGACGGACGGCCGGGGATCATGGGCCGACATCATACACCCGGACGATGAAGAGCATGCACTGGACCGGGGAGCACAGACCGGTTTGATGACCCCGGTCGGGAGAAGCCACACACGAGCAGGAAGAGGCTGGCCGGGTAGAGACGTCCGGGTGCAAGCAGCCGGCCGGCTTGGACACGGCCAGAACTGGATGGCCGGGGTGGCCAGACCGGGTTGGACCATGCTGGTTCAACCCTGACCGAATTTCTCCTTCTTTTCCCATTGGTTGAGACCAATTTGGCTCAAGGACATTTTAGTAATTTTGTCTTATATTTCTAGGGCTTTCAAGCCAATTATAAATACTCTTGTTATCCCTAGATTGGGACTTATGTTATTTTCTTTCTAAGAACACAAACCTCTGGGAAAGTTTTATCTTTGAATCTTAATCTCATCTTGTGTTCTTGATTGTTTAATTTCATCTCTTTTCTTTCTCTACATGTTTAAGCTTAAATCTCTCATGGGTTTAAGAGTAAGCATGTGGATTAGTGAGTAGATCCATTTAAGATCTATGTGTTAGGGTGATTGAGAGTGATTAAGTGTAGATCCAAGGTGCTTAGTGTTAGATCTATCCTTTCCTTGCATTGATTTGGTGTTCTTAATGCTATATTTGAGTTGGCCTCTCAAACATAGAGCTATAGGCATTTCATGCCCGGAAAGTGTTCTATGAAATGCCTGAACCAACTCATCTATGCTTTTAGCTTGCTTTGCCTAAGGGATTAGTTGTCAAAGAAGCTAGGATTGCTATTAGAATCATTCTTTATGCTTGCTTTGATCATTACAGCCAAAGGGATTTGGTATACTTGGGTGATCATTGCAAAAGAGCATTCATCTAGGGATAGAGCTTGCTTAGTTTTGTTGTCTAGGCATAAGGAATTAGATTGATGGAAAAGTTGGCATCTTGGATTGAACCTTAATCATTTGAAATCAACTCCCTACACCCATGGGTCTCATCTCCTCATAAGAAAGAAAGTTCTACATTTTGTTGCATTTTACTTATTGTCTTAGTTTAATAATCATCCTCTTTAATGATTGCATTTAGATTAAGCATAGACTTGCATTCCCTTTGCTTTGTGGTCACTTAGAACTGGTTCGACAATCTTATATACTACATCATTTGATTAGGACCCTAGAACAGTCTATCATCACCTAACATGTCCTTTAGCTGAACCAGATGGGCTGTGCATCCTTTCCAAATAAGTTTGACCATACCTCTTGGCTACAAACATTTTCTTCATGACAGCCTTAATCTCATACCAGGAAGAAATCTGTTGCTCTCCATACTGTCTCCTGGTATTAGCTGTCTGATACCACCAATCAAGTGCATAACCACATAAACCAGTAGATGCCAATTGAGCCTCCTTCTCTGCTGTGTACACTTGACACTTAATAATTAAATCCATATTCTTTTCCCATTCTAGGTATGTATCTGGATGATAGTCTCCATAGAAGGGTGGAATTTGGATCTGATTTTTTTTCTTTTTTGTTATTCCCTTGTTGCTTTGCACTCAGGTTTCTCTTCATGGTTTCTTTTTCTTTCAAAAGAATACATATGAGACTGCTGGATATGATATATCACGTGATTTAGGTTAAGAACAAAATCCCCAAACCTTCAAGTGGCTCTGATACCACCTGGTGCACCCCTGGAATGGCTGTCTCTCCCTGGATCACTTGAAGTGGGGCGTGGGTGGATCAAAGGTGATGGATATGGTCTTCTCCTTAGAACTATGAGATGTTCTAAAGATGTTTTGCTTCTCCTGAGACACAGGTTCACCCTGCTTAGTGTCTGGATGGATCACAGAAGATCACTCTTCTTATTGTGATAAAAATTGTTCACACATGAACAAGATAGAGAAGTCTCCTCAGAGACGATTGTTTCAGCCAAAGCTTAAGTTTATTGAATAATGGTTGATGATACATGGAGGCTCGTTTTTAACATAAATACGAAAGCCAAAACGAAATCCTGGGCTAGAGAAAACCCTAAACCAAAACCAAATCGGTTTAGTGAAAACCATATCCTAGTCCTATTGCTAATTGGTTTATAAATCACCAAACTTAATCTTAATTGGTTTACACTTAATAAATCATAAATAAACTTAAAATAAACCATCTTGGACGTGCCTAATCTTCTTGGCCAATGATAATCCAAGCTGGCTTGTCTTTCTACTTTTTGGGCCGATAAAGGCCTTTTTCGAACAATTCTTGTTTGGGCTCTTTCCATCTTTTTCTAGGTCCGACCAAGTTGCTTCTTATGCTCATTTGGATGATAAATATCCTCCTCATGTTCCATTTCCAGCTCTGGTTCTTCATCTTCCATTTCCAACTAATTTCTCGCCCATGTCGGTTTGAACAGTCCATTTCTCGATCATACTGAATCTCCCATTCCATTTCCTGTCCAACCAACTTCCTCTCATCCATTTCCTTGTCAACCATGGTTCTCATGGGTCGTCCATGATTATCCAAATTCATTCCTATCTTTAAAAAGGCCTCATCAAGGCCCATACCCTTCTCTCGGTCCAATACCTCATGAATCATGCCAATAAACTCTCTAATAAGCCCACTAGGTCTTGCTGTGACCCATTGCCTCTCTGGTACATGGATTGGCTTCCAGAACTTGAGTTTGAAGCTGATCCAGGTCGCACCATTCCCTCCTCCTTTAAAAGGATTTGTCCTCAAATCCAGTTCTTTAAGGATGAATGGACTGTCCAATCTCAACTGCTTTGTGTCTTCTTGGCCCAGGGTGTTGTTGATGTTCTTGTGCACGTTTATCTCCCCTCCAGGCTCAAATACATAGCTTTGTAAAGCCTTCACACGTCCTAGATGCTTCACCAGACTATGCTCATTACAAGCAACACTTAGAGCAAGGAATTTCTGCTCCTTATTTAACTCAGATCTCACTCCTTCTGATTGAACTTGTCTCCACTGATACCAAACACAAGCCTTGATATTAGACCTCTGCGCATGTGATCTCAGCTTAGACAAGCCAGAAACTAACACTGATTCTTCATGTTTATGCAAGAAGCCCTTCAAATCAAGGTTCAATGCTGCTGCTGTTTGGATCAGATTGTTGTTGCTGCTTTTATGCTTATAAAATCTCCCTCCTGGTTCAAAAACAAGGTGTTGCAGCTGTGGGAACCGAAATTCACTCTGTCGATTTTTTAAGAATAAAGTACGGAGGAAGGCCAAGATAACCCGACTTTCCCTGAAGGTCCGGATTCTATGCGTAACCACGAGAAATCGAAAGAGTAAATTGATGACGAAAAGTAAATAGAAAATTGCTCGATGGCGTTTTATTAATTGAATTATACGAATACAAGATTTCTCCGAGAAATGAAGAGATATGGTATGATAGAAAAGATAGAGCTACAGGCTGCTAAACGTCCTAAGCCTTGCCTCGCTAGTCTAACCACCTAAGTTCTCTAAGCTAACAGGAATTCTCTAAGTCTCAATTCTCGGATCCCCTTCTCTTCTGCTCCATCCCTCCTTATATACATGTCTAGGTCGCTCCCGCCGGCGCCCGGGGCCATGCCGCGGTTGCTCCCGCCTGCGCCCGGGGCCGTGCCGCGGTCGCTCCCGCCGGCACCCAGGGCCGTGGCACGGTCGCTCCTGCCGGCGCCCGGGGCCACGACGCGGTTGCTCCCGCCGGCGCCCGGAACCATGACGCGGTCGCTCTCGCCGGCGCCCGGGGCCACGATGCGGTCACTCCCGCCGGCGCCCTGGGTCATGCCGCGATCGCTCCTGCCGGCGCCCGGGGTCTTGGTCGCGCATGTTCATTTCCGAACTTTCTTTCAGAGATTGTTTTGCAAAAAATTCGTAGATAGGAAATAATCTTAGCCGTTAATTTCGAGATAACCGTTTTTGACCCAACAGTTAGCCCCCAGCCCGTAAGACTCGGAGACGATTTTGCGGGCGAATGATTTGAGTTGGAAATCGAAATTTTTGGTTAAGAATATTTTATTGCGGAAATCCATGTCATCTTCACATCCTTATAAGTAGTAGCTCATTACTTCTCATTCTTCACACACTTATTTCTCTCAACTTCTTCCCCCTTTGTTCTGATAAACGAAAATGTCTTCCTCTCCAAATAAAAAGAAGGATTCCGATGTTGAGATGGGTGAGGCCAGTCAAGCTCCGCCGGTTTCGGCTGTTCACGAAGCCACTCCGTCTTTCGTCGCCGTGTTCCGCTCTTTCAAGGACAAGTTGTCGCGACGCAGTGCTGAGAAAGAATCGAACCGGGCCAGAGCCGAAGCACCTAGCGTTTCTTCTTCGCCCGTGCCTTCGTCCCCAGCCCCTGGTTCCGAGGTCCCGCTCGATGCTCCCTTGCCCGTGGAAAGAGTCGTCGTTCCCGAGCAGACTCTTGACGTCCAGGCTCGTCCCTCAGGTTCCTCTACCGCTCCGATCATGATCTCCGGTCAGAAGGAAGCGGTGGAGTCCACACCTCCGCCTTTGAAGAAGAAGGAGATCGTTTTGGGACTTCCGGCACCTTGTGCAGCACCGTTGCCTAAGGGACGCACGAGGGCCGGTGCCGCGGCCGGGACGGCAAAGAGGAAGAGATGCGCTAAGAGAGAAGAGGGTGAGCCTTCGGGATTGTTGTCGCAACATCGCTCCAAGGTTTGCTTTTGATTTATCCGTAACACCTTCCTTTCTTTTCTTTTGCGGTGATCCTTACCCTTTCTTTTGGTGGACAGTTTATGTCGTTGATTGATGGGATGCTTGGTGATTGCGGGTCGGAGGTCGCACGTCTGTCGAAGGAGCTGGAGTCGTCGCAAGAGGCATTGAAGCGTACTGAGGCTGTGTTACAGACCATTGAGAATGCCCATGCTGCCCAGACGTCCCTGCTCGAAGTTCGAATCAGCGATCTAGAACGTGACCTCGGGAAGACCGCGAGTTCGTTGCTCAAAGTGAAGAAAGAGAAGAAACACAAATCCTCGGAAATCCGCCGTCTCCAACAAAAGATCCAGAACCACGAGAAGATGGGTGCTCGCAGGTCGACAGAGACTGCCGATTCCCGTAGGGATCTCTTCGCTTGTCTGACGAGGATGGCCATTTTGTTCGAGTCCTTAATAGCTGTCCGTAAGAGGGACTTGGCTTTGGCGGGAATCGAGGGGAGCTTGAGTGAGCTTCAGCTGCTTAGAGGTAACGAGGCCCCGTCTCTAGATTCCGAGGAAGCCAGGCTGCTGTCTTGCAAGGGAGAGTGGGCGGTTTCCGAAGGGGTCTTCAACTCGATTCTCGCTGGCCTGAAGTCCGAGTGCACCCTTGTACCGGATTCGGAGGGCTCGGAGGATCAGGGCCAGGCAGTCGAGGACCGCGAGGCTGACGCGGATGAGGCAGGCAGTGGTGGTGCGACCAAGGGAGGCGACGGCGAGGCCGTTCCTACTTTGGGCAAGTTGGAGGATGAAGGTGATGCTCCGGGGAGCGTCTAGGTTTCTCGATTCCTTTAGGGATTTTTAATTTTGTTTGTGTTTCGGCCGCTGTGAGGCCATGATGTATGTTTTGGGACTGGCCGTTGGTGGCTTTGAATCCCTGCCCCTTTTTAAGGCGTTTGTGAACTTGCGGCTCAATCTATAAAATATTTGGGTTTTTATGAAGTTGAATGAACTTCTGTTTTTCCAAGTTTAGAGGGAGAGGATATGATTTGTTGTCTCATTCCTAACCCTCTGATGATCACTGTATCCGTCGATTGTACAAAACGAGATTTTTCACGGTTTACTGATTTGAAGGCGTATGAAGTTTTCGTTGAAAAATATTTGTTCGAGCATGAAGCGACGTCTCGCAGTGCTGTAAATTTATTTTTCTTATGCCATAAGGGGATTATGGGCTTTCGGAAGAAACGTTTACTTAGACCAGAAGTTGTTTCGGGTAATTTTATCGTTTTTTGGATGTGATAATCGTTTGGTGGATACTGGATCCGTTGTCGTAGCCGTTTAGTAGTTGGCAAATTGTGTTGTCTGTACAGAGTTTCGAAAATTCAGAGTCTTCGAAATTCGTGGGAGTATACGAGTATACGCACCCCACTCCCCCCCCTTTTCATCGGGGGGGATAGCTGGACCCCCGGTTAGCGAGTTGCCTACGTACCCCTTTTCAGGGATCAAGCCGTCTCGTATTTCTTTCCACCACGTTGTTGTTAGTGGTAGTATTTTTTAAGATGCATCGCGTTCCAAGTTCTTGGGTTTTTTACGTCTTGCTTGTTCGCGATTTGATACGAACCTGGTCGGACCACTTTTATGACTTTGTACGGTCCCTCCCAGTTTGCTCCCAGTTTTCCTGCGTTTTGTTCGGCAGTGTTTTGGAAGACTTTGCGTAAGACTAGATCGCCTTCTTTGAACCTACGATGGCGTACGTTTGCGTTGCAGTATCTGGCGGTAGCGTGCTTGTAATTTTGGATCCGAATGAGCGCCTGGTCGCGGCGTTCATTGATAATATCGAGATTGTCCAGCAGCATGGCGTTGTTTAGATCTTTCCGTTCGGGGAGGAATCTCCCTCGTACACCGGGAAATTCCACTTCCGCCGGGATCATGCATTCCGTCCCGTAAACAAAGGCGAAAGGAGTTTCTCCCGTCGCCCGTCTTGGGGTGGTTCAATGTGACCAGAGAACTCCTTCGAGTTCCTCTGCCCATCGCCCCTTTTTGGCTTCTAAGCGCTTTTTCGATCCGCCTAGAACGGTTTTGTTTATAGTTTCCGCCTGTCCCTTGCATTGCGGATATCTAGGAGTTGACTTGTTAAGTCGTATTTTTCACTTTTCGCAGAATGCTTCGAATCGGGTAGAGATAAACGGAGATCTGTTGTCTGTTACGATTTCGTACAGGACCCCATGTCTAGTTATGATATTTTTTCAGACGAAGTTCTCGACTTGTGCGTCTTTGATACTTGCGTAGGATTCTGCTTCTACCCATTTTTAAAAGAAATCCGTGAGGACTAGGAGGAAACGTTTCTGCTTTGATTTATGTAAAGGTCCGACAATGTCCATGGACCATCGCATGAAAGGATACGGGGACGAGATGGAGGAGAGGACTTCCGCGGGTTGGCGAATCGTCGGAGCGTGCCTTTGGCACTTCTCGCATTTCCGAGCAAATTTCTCGCAGTCTTTGATCACAGTCGACCAATAATAACCATGGCTTTTTATTTTGACTGCGAGAGATCTACCGCCGGAATGATTTCCGCACGATCCGGAATGGACCTCTTCCATGACTTTTCTTGCATTTTCTCCTCCCGCGCATGTCCTGAGAGGGCCGAAAAAACGCCACTTGTAAATTTCTCCCTCTATCGTGACGTACCGCCTGCTTGGGTTTTCACCTTTCGGGCCGCCCATTTCTCCGCGGGTAAGGTTCCGTCCACGATATAGGCTCGAATCGGTTCTAACCACGGGCTGTTGCAGCCGTACTCGGTTTGATCCGCATCTTCTTCCGGCTGATTTTTGATTTCTTCCGCATCTTCAATCTGCGCCCTGATCAGATTGATGACCACTGGTGGTCCAATGCTCGGGTGTTCTATGAATTCGACGGGAATTATCCTTTTGAGTCCTGGATCTGAGCTGAAGGGGAGGGCGGCTAAGGCATCGGCCTGGACGTTTTCCGAACGGGGAATCCTGGTGAGGACGAACTGGTCAAAGTCACGAGCCAAGTCCTGGACGAGTTTCAGGTATGCGTCCATCCTCTCATCCCTTGCTTCGTATTCTCCTCTGTATTGGTTTGCGACTAGCTGAGAGTCGCAGTAAGCATGAATGTTGCGGATTTTTGGTCCATGGGCTAGCCGTAAGCCTGCAACGAGTGCTTCGTATTCTGCCTCATTGTTTGATGTGTGAAAATCCAATCGGAATGACTGCTCTAGGATTTCTACGGTATGCGAGGTGAGTCGAATTCCGATTTCGGACCCTTGTTTGGACGACGATCGGTCGATGTGAAGGACCCAAGTCGAATTTGGTTCTTCGTTGGTTATGTCTCGTGTGGGTAACTCTACCAAGAAATCCGCGAGTACCTGGGATTTCACACACGTCCTTCGGCGATACTCGACGTCGTATTCGCTTAATTTGACCGCCTATTTTGCGAGTCTGCCTGACTGGCTTGGACTGTGCAGAATTGTCCGCAGGGGGAACGTCGTGAGAACCACTATGGTATGGGACTGAAAATACGGTCTCAGTTTTCTCGCCGAAGTTATGACAGCGAATGCTAACTTTTCCATTAACGGGTATCGAGTTTCTCGCCGAATTGTTTCACACTCGCTGTATGGTTCAAGGCAAGGTGTGTAGTTTGGTAATAGATGGAGGAAGCTGTACCAATGTCGCAAGTGAAACCATGGTGGAAAAACTAGGTCTAAAGATCATGAAACGACCAACAACTTACAAGTTACAATGGCTTAATGATGAAGGAGTATGAGGATGAAGTATTGTGTGATGTCTTACCAATGGATGCTGGACACATACTGCTTGGAAGACCTTGTCAATCCGACAGAAGAACCATTCATGATAGCTTCACAAACAAATACTCATTTGACTACAAGGGTAAGAAGACTATCTTGGTGCCATTAACACCACAGGAAGTTCTTCTTGATCAGATAGCCTTGAAGAAAGCAAAGCTTCATCAGAATCAAAGACCAAACAGCCTGCCAATCTATTGCTTCAACCAAAGGGAAGTTCCTTACCTCACTTGCTATTTGTATTGAAAGAATGTTTAAACATAGCAAAGCCAGTGTGGGATCTTCCTACCAAATTACAGATGCTTTTGCAGGAGTTTAAAGATGTTTTCCCAGAAGAAGCTCCACAAGGATTGCCACCAATCAGAAGAATAGAGCATCAAATCGATTTTATCCCAGGAGCTTCACTTCCAAGCAAGCCAGCCTATAGAACTAATCTGTTGGAGACCAAGGAACTACAACAGCAAGTCAGTGAACTAATGGAAAAAGGACATATCTGTGAGAGCATGAGCCCATGTGCAATTCCAGTCTTGCTTGTACCAAAGAAAGATGGTAGCTGGAGAATGTGTGTCGATTGCAGAGCCATCAACAATATCACTGTAAAGTATCGACATCCTATACCTAGATTAGATTATATGCTTGATGAATTGCATGGTTCTAGCATCTTTTCTAAGGTTGATTTGAAAAGTGGATATCACCTGATTTGGATGAAAGAAGGTGATGAATGGAAAACCGCTTTTAAAACAAAACAGGGGTTATATGAATGGTTGGTAATGCCATTTGGGTTAACTAATGCACCTAGCACCTTCATGAGACTAATGAACCATGTTCTTAGATCATTTATAGGTCATTTTGTTGTGGTATATTTTGATGATATTCTGATCTACAGCAAAGACTTGGATGAGCATATTGAGCATCTTAGAAAGGTTCTGGAAGTGCTTAGGAAAGAATCCTTGTTTGCTAATCTAAATAAATATACTTTTGGAGCAGATAACCTTGTCTTTTTAGGTTTTGTTGTAAGTGCAGATGGAATCCATGTTGATGAAGAAAAGATCAAAGCTATCAAAGAATGGCCAAGTCCAAAGACAGTTGGTGAAGTGAGAAGCTTTCATGGTCTAGCCGGTTTTTACAGGAGATTTGTCAAGGATTTTAGTACTTTGGCTGCACCACTGACTGAAGTAATCAAGAAAAACATAGGGTTCAAGTGGGAACAAGCACAGGAAGAAGCATTCCAAACCTTGAAAGAGAAACTCACCAATTCACCAGTTCTTTCTCTCCCTGACTTTTCTAAAACATTTGAAATAGAATATGATGCATCTGGTGTTGGTGTAGGTGCTGTGCTTATGCAGGAAAAGAAACCAATAGCTTTCTTTAGTGAAAAGCTTGGAGGTGCTACTTTGAACTATCCAACGTATGACAAAGAACTCCATGCACTTGTGAGAGCATTGCAAACATGGCAACACTATCTCTGACCCAAGGAGTTTGTCATCCACACTGACCATGAATCTCTCAAGAATCTCAAGGGACAACAGAAACTGAACAAGAGACATGCTAGATGGATTGAATTCATTGAAACCTTTCCCTATGTTATCAAGTACAAGAAAGGTAAGGAAAACATAGTTGCTGATGCACTATCTCGAAGGTATGTTCTTTTAAACACTCTTGAAACCAAATTACGTGGATTTGAACATATCAAAACTTTGTATGCCACTGATTCTGATTTTAAGGATATATATGCTTCTTGTGAGAAGTTTGGACGTGGTAAGTACTTCAAGAATGATGGTTTTCTCTTCTTTGAAAATAGACTATGTGTGCCTAACTCTTCTTTGTCAAAGAAGCTCACGCAGGTGGACTTGGAGGACATTTTGGCGTGGCTAAGACTCTGAGTGTAATGCAAGAGCACTTCTTTTGGCCACACATGAGGAGAGATGTAGAAAAAGCTTGTGAAAAGTGTGTCACTTGCAAACAAGCTAAGTCCAAAGTCCAAAACCACGGTCTGTATACTCCCTTACCCATTCCTTTGCATCCATGGCATGACATTTCAATGGATTTTGTTGTTGGATTACCTAGGACTAAAACTGGAAGATATTCTGTGTTTGTAGTTGTTGATAGGTTCTCTAAAATGGCTCACTTTATTCCCTGTCATAAAACTGATGATGCTGTGAATGTTGCTAATCTGTTCTTTAAGGAAATTGTTGGACTTCATGGAATGCCTAGGACAATTGTTTATGATAGAGACACAAAGTTTCTTAGCTTCTTTTGGAAAACCTTGTGGTCTAAGTTAGGAACTAAACCGTGTTTCTCTACTACTTTTAATCCACAGTCTGATGGACAAACTAAAGTTGTCAATAGAACATTGTCTACCCTGTTGCGTGCATTGATTAAAAGGAATCTTAGAACTTGGGAAGAATGTTTGCCTCATGTAGAATTTGCTTATAATCATGCTAAGCATTCTGCATCTAAGTTCTCTCCATTTGAAATTGTCTATGGTTTCAACCCTTTATCACCTTTGGATCTAATGCCTTTACCTTTGAGTGAAAGAGTTAGCCTGGATGGACAAAAGAAAGCTGAACTTCTTAAGCAGATACATGAGAAGGCACGGATCAATATAGAGAACACGACCAAGCTGTATGCCAAACAAGCTAACAAAGGGAGAAAAGAAATGATCTTTGAAGAAGGAGATTTAGTTTGGATACACCTGAGGAAGGACAGATTTCCTAATGAAAGAAAATCCAAACTCATGCCTAGATTAGATGGTCCTTTCAAAGTCATCAAGAAGATCAATGACAATTCCTATCAACTGGATCTCCAAGGTAAGTATAACGTAAGTTCAAGCTTCAATGTTACTGATTTAGTTCGTTATTGTGCAGAAGAAACGGATTTGAGGTCAAATCCTTCTCAAGTGGGAGAGGATGATGTGATCTTGGTCAGCAATGGAACTGAAGAGATGAATCAGCTTGAACTAGAGCTTAAGGAAGTTGAAGAAAGAACCAAAGAACAGCTTGAAGCTGAGGGAACAGATGACAAGGACCTAGAAGTGCCAAGCGGCCCAATGACTAGATCAAAGCAAGCAAGATTTCAACAAGCCTTTCATCAACTCCTACACACTATCCAGGGCAGTCTAGAGTGTGCTTATCCAACTACTCTGGTTGTGATTCAAGCCATCTAAGACATTCATCAAGAGAGGTGTTGTGACTTGCACTCTTTTCCTTGGTTTGGTTTTGTCCCAATGGGTTTTCCAAACAAGGTTTTTAATGAGGCTTGGACACAACACTTATACAAAAGCCTCTTGATGAAACCAGGCCCATTTTCTATCCTATTTTCGTGCAAGAAGGATCCAGGAGCGTTTTCTTATTTTAAAATTTGAACTTAGTGTTTGTATTTATTGTTTTGTGTGTTTCCAAGAAGCTGTGCATGTACAGTGTTCTTCTCTTTATATGATGGACGAAATCCCTCAATAAAATCATCAAACTCTTTTCTTTTCAAATCATTCTCTGAATCTTGTTTGATCAAAGCTTGTTTAGTGTATTTTGGATCTTTGATCCTTACATTGCAGGCAAATCTGATAGTCTGAAAGTTAATTCTGCAAGCTCTTAGAAGTATCACTCAACCCACTGCTTATTTTCACCATCACAACCATTGGAGAGCATCAGGGACGTGATCATCTCAACCAGGATCACAACAATATGCGCGGGCCAGGACGCTCAGGACGTAGCACCCGCGCGGCAAGGACGTGACTTGGACGAGGGAATCATGCGGGTCAAGGGCCGCGGGTAAGCTTACCAGTGCGGCCGGCCAAGAAGATTGGATGGACTGATGCGCGGGGGCGTATGCGCGAGGAGACACACCCGCGCGGGATCAGAATGAGCCGAAGCTGGACGGACATGCACGGTCGAACGTGCGCGGTACGACACACCCGCGCGGGATGAGGAACATACCAGGACGACGTGCGCGGGCTGGTCATGTGCGGGTCGGACTGGTCCAAGACACCCTGAGCGCTTTTGATCCTTTTCTCTTATTGGTCGAAGCCTTTTTGATTCCAGGGACCTTTTAGTAATTTTTAATGATGTTTTTAGGTTTTCTAAGCCAAGTATAAAAACTCTTGTTAGCCCCAAAGTGAGACTTATCTTATTATCTCTTAAGAAACACAGAAACGTTTTGGGTGAAAGTTCTAATCTTGAATCAAATCATCTTATTATTCTTGTGTTCTTGATTGATTTTAATTTCTCATCTTCCTTTCTTAACATGATTAAGCTTAAATCCACCATGGGTTTGAGAGGAATCATGATGATTAGTGAGTAATCCACTTTTGGATTCATGGGTTAGGGAGACTAAGGGTGATTAGGCTAGATCTAAGGTGTTTTAGTATAGATATATCTTGTTCCTTGCTAGTAGAGTACTTTTAATGCTATTTTAGAGCTGGCCACTCTAAAGTTGAGCTTTAGGCATTTCATGCCGAAAGGTGTTCGATGAAATGCATGAACCAACTCTCATAAGCTTTTAACATTCTTTACCAAAGAGATTTGTTGTTAAAGGTGTTAAGATAGCTATAAGGCTTGTTCTTAATGATTGCTTAGATAATATTCAACCTAAGAGATTAGATGCTTGAGTTATCTTTGGAAATGAGCATTCATCTAGAGATAGAGTTTGTTTAGGATTGTGTCTAGCCCTAAGGTTGTTAGACTGATTGAAAGCTGCCACCTTTAGATTGAAACTTAATAACCCAAGGTCAATTCCCTTAGCCCATGAGTTCTCCCATCTCATAATCAAAGAAAGTTTCATCTTTTATTACATTTTTGGCATTGTCTTAGTTTAAACATCATCTCACTTTAATGGTTGCATTTAGATTAAGCATAGGCTTGCATTCCCTTTGCTTTGTGATCACTTAGAACTGGTTTGACATGTCTTATATTACAACATTTGGTTAGGGACCCTGAAAAGTCCTAGCATCAAATTGGCGCCATTTCCAAATTCTAAGTTGATTGTGACATTGGGATTTAGTCACTCGCTTGACTAAATTATTTTTCTTTTATTATGTTATTGATTCTCCTTTTTCCTCTCCCTTTGCATTTCAGGTGTATGAACACAAGAAGCAGGGGTGCAACAAACCTGGTTCCCACTGTTGAAGAGATTGCTACACTTGAGCGGGAAATAGCAAGAAGGAGAAGAGAAGAAGAGCAACAAGCTCACATTCAGAGGTTGGGGTTTGAGATAGATGAACACCAGCATCAACCTCAAGACTGATTTTCTCAAGATGGTAATGGCCAAGGAGCTGACAACCTTCGACCACAGCGCCAACAACAACACCCACAGCGGCCAGCTCGAGCTATTGGTACCTATGACCGTCCCCACATTCATGGTCATAGGCTGGGCATCCGGGCACTAGCTGTGGAAGCTAACAACTTTGAGATCAAGCCAGGGTTGCTGAACGTGATTGAGAACAACAAATACCATGGCCTGGCTGTAGAAGACCCATTTGATCATTTGGACAAGTTTGATAGCTATTATGGCTTGTCCAAGACCAATGGTGTGTCCGAAGATGCTTTCAAGCTCAAGCTGTTTCCTTTCTCTCTAGGGGACAAGGCACGCCAATGGGAGAAGTCTCTCCCCAGTGACTCCATCACCACTTGGGATGATTGCAAGAAAGCCTTCTTGGAGAAGTTCTTCTCTACATCAAGGACAGCCAAGTTGAGGTATGAGATCTCCAGATTCCAGCAGAAGAATCTGGAAAGCTTTAGTGAAACATGGGAGAGGTGCAAAAGCTACCAAGCTCAATGCCCCCACCATGGCTTCTCAAAGGAGAGCTTGCTGAGCACATTCTACAGAGGTGCTCTTCCTAAGTACAGAGCCAGATTGGATACAGCCAGCAATGGATTCTTCCTGGGCAGATCTGAAGAGGATGCAGAGGAGCTTGTTGACAACATGGTGAAGAGTGATTTAGTCAACAGTGTAGAGCACGACAGAGCCAATAGAGCTGATGACAACCAGACAAAGAAGGAGATCAAATCCTTGCAGGAGAAGATGGATTTGCTTCTTTCTAACCAAGCCAAACAGGAGCAGATGAACTTTGTGGGTGGTCCTAGTCAAGAGGCTCCTCCTAAGGTCAATGAGTTTGATGGTTTGGAAGGCCAAGAAAAGTTATGCTTCATCAACAACAATGGCACTTGGTTCAGGAAGGAACCTAACTTTCAGTACAACAACTACCAGCAAAAGGTCTTATCCTAACAACCAGCAAGGAGGATATCAGCCCAAGCAAAACACTCAGCAAGGGAACTATCAGCCTAGGCAAAACATGCCTCCTGATTTCAGCAATCAAGGCAATCAGTCTGCTCAAGCTCAAGGCAGCTCTTCTCAAGCTAAAGCTCCGGATTCAAGTATGGAATCCATGTTCAAGAAAATATTGGAAGCTCAGTCAAGAACAGCAAAGGACATTGGTCATGGTTCAAGACTGTTCACTCCATGATTGATAGTAGCTATACTGAGCTAAACAACAAGATCAGAGCTTTGGAGAGCCAGTTTTCTTCTATGAACTCTCAGCCAAGTCGCCAACATGGGACATTACCTGGGAAGCCCGAGCAAAACCCCAAGGAGCCAATGAAAGCAATCACCTTAAGAAGTGGTAGAGACTTGCCTCCAAGAGTTCTCACCAAGGATGGTGAGAAACATGGTGGGGAGGTGGCCATCAACATTGATGATGAAGTTGTGATTGTAGATGAGAAGGTTGATGAAAAGATTCTGGAAAAAATTGTTGAAGCTAATGGTAAAGGAAAGGTTGGAGAAGAGAAGAGGACAGTGAAACATGGTGAAGTTGCTACTCCAAAAAAAGGATCTTCTTTTGTTCCTCCTCCTTATGAACCTAAGCTACCATTTCCTGGAAGGTTCAAGAAGCAGATATTGGAGAAATACAAGACACTCTTTAGAAACATATGAGTGAAGTTCAGGTCACAATGCCCATCATTGATGCTTTCATGCTAGTCCCTCAATACAGCAAGTTCTTGAAGGATGCTTTAGCTGCAAAGAAGAAAGAGATGGAGGGTATGATGGTCCTTACTCATGAGTGCAGTGCTATTATCCAGAGATTGACTATCCCTAAGAAGCTAGAGGATCCATGATGCTTTACTCTACCTTGCACCATTGGTCCTTTGATGTTTGAGAAGTGTTTATGCGACTTGGGAGCTAGTGTCAGCCTCGTGCATTTATCTGTTGCCAAGAAGCTTGGATTCAGCCAATACTAAAAGTGTAGACTCTCCTTGGTGCTTGCTGATCGCTCTGTTAAGTTTCCCATTGGTATCTTGGAAGACCTCCCTGTGATGGTTGGAAATTGTGAGATTCCAACAGACTTTGTGGTGCTTGAGATGGATGAGGAAGCTAAAGATCCCTTGATCCTTGGAAGACCATTCTTAGCCACAGCAGGAGCCATTATCAATGTGAAAGAAGGCAAGATTGATCTTCATTTGGGGAAGGAGCACACTCTCCACTTTGACATCAAGGAGATGATGAAGAAGTCAACTGTGCAAGGCCAAGTGTTTTACATTGAAGAGATGGAAGCTCTTGCTGATGAACTTCTTGAAGAGTTGGCATTTGAAGAATTGACAATTGAGGACCCTTTGCAACATGCTTTGACAATGGATAAAGAAGTCCAAGTGGTTGAGAACAAGGAGAGTGATGCTTGTGTGAGAATGCTGGATTCTCATAAGAGGATTGATGGTGGTGAAGCCCAGTACGAGGAGCTTACACATGAGGTTCACCAAGCTGCTTCAGCCACTCAACAAGAGGACAGTCATCAAGAGGATTGGAGTGAACTCAAGGCGCCTAAAGTGGAGCTTAAACCTCTTCCCCATGGTGTAAGGTATGCATTTCTAGGCCCTAATGAGACTTACCCTGTCATTGTGAGTAGTGAACTTAGTGAACTTGAGCTATCTCAACTCTTGAAAGCACTTAAAAGGTTTAGAAAAGCAATAGGGTACTCACTAGATGATATTCAGGGGATATCACCTTCTTTGTGCATGCATAGGATACAACTTGAGGATGAATCAATGACTTCTATAGAGCATCAAAGAAGGTTAAATCCTAACATGAAGGATGTTGTAAAGAAGGAGATTCTTAAACTCTTAGATGTTGGTGTTATTTACCCTATTTCAGATTCTAAATGGGTATCTCCTGTCCATGTTGTCCCAAAGAAAGGTGGTATCACTGTGGTTAAAAATGACAAGGATGAATTGATACCAACTAGAACCATAATTGGCCATATGATGTGTATTGATTATAGAAAACTCAATTCTGCATCTAGAAAGGATCATTTTCCATTGCCATTTATTGATCAAATGCTTGAGAGACTTGCAAACCATCCTTTCTATTGCTTTCTTGATGGGTATTCAGGGTTCTTCCAGATCCCCGTACATCCCAATGATCAAGAGAAGACAACATTCACATTCCCCTATGGCACCTTTGCTTATCGAAGGATGCCATTTGGGTTATGTAATGCTCCAGCAACCTTTCAAATGTGCATGATGTCTATCTTCTCAGATCTCATTGAGGATATAGTGGAGGTATTCATGGATGATTTCTCTGTCTACGGATCTTTGTTTTCTGCTTGTTTGTCCAACTTGTGCAGGGTCCTACAGAGATGTGAAGACACCAACCTTGTGCTTAATTGGGAGAAGTGCCACTTCATGGTCAAAGAAAGGATTGTGCTTGGGCACAAGGTTTCAGAAAAGGGGATTGAGGTGGACAAAGCCAAGATTGAAGTGATGGTTAGTCTGCCTCCACCAAAGACAATGAAATACATCATAAGCTTTCTTGGCCATGCTGGGTTCTACAGGAGGTTCATCAAGGACTTCTCTATGATCGCTAGACCATTGACCAGGCTGTTGTGCAAGGAAGCCACTTTCAGCCTTGATGTAGAATGTCTTGAAGCCTTCAAGAAGCTGAAGAATGAGCTTGTTAGTGCTCCTATTGTTCAGCCACCTGATTGGTATCTCTCTTTTGAGATTATGTGCGACGCTAGTGATTATGCTGTTGGAGCTGTCTTGGGACAAAGGAAGGACAAGAAGACCCACATGATATACTATGCGAGCAAAACCTTGGATGATGCTCAAATGAGATATGCCACAACAGAGAAGGAGCTGTTGGCCATAGTCTTTGCCTTTGAGAAGTTCAGAAGTTACCTTGTGGGCTCCAAAGTCATTGTATACACAGACCATGCAGCCTTGAGGCATCTTTTAGCAAAGAAGGATGCAAAACCAAGACTTTTGAGATGGATCTTGCTACTTCAAGAGTTTGATCTTGAGATCAAGGACAAGCCAGGAGTTGAGAATAGTGTAGCTGATCCTCTCTCCAGGTTGAGAATTGAGAGTGGCATTCCTATTGATGAAGGACTTCCTGAGGAGCAGATCATGGCTATCAGAGCAGTGGTTGCCGTTTGTGAGACTGGTAAGAAGATTGAGGAGGTCAAGGCATCTAATGAAAAGTAGCCTTGGTATGCTGATTTTGTGAACTACCTTGTCACTGGGAAGGAGCCATTGAATCTTGAGGGTTATGCTAAGAAGAAGTTCTACAAGGAGTTGAAGTGGTACTATTGGGATGAACCCTTTCTCTACATCCTTTGTAGAGACCAGCTCTATAGAAGGGCAGTGGCCGAAGAAGAAGTTGATGGGATCCTCACACAATGCCATGGATCATCATATGGAGGCCACTTTGCTACTTTCAAGACAGTGGCCAAGGTTTTACAAGATGGATTTTGGTGGCCACATATGTTCAAGGACACACAAGACTTCATTTCAAGGTGTGACTCTTGCCAAAGGAGAGGGAACATCACTAAAAGAAATGAGATGCCTCAAAACCCAATCCTTGAGGTGGAGGTGTTTTATGTATGGGGAATAGACTTCATGGGACCCTTTCCTTCTTCATATGGCAACAAGTACATATTGGTGGCTGTTGATTATGTGTCTAAATGGGTTGAAGCAGCGGCAAGCCCTACAAATTATTCTAGAGTGGTGGTCAAGATGTTCAAAAGCAGTATCTTTCCAAGATTTGGAGTGCCTAGAGTAGTGATAAGTGATGGAGGCTCACACTTCATTAACAAGTTGTTTGAAGGGCTTCTAAAGAAGAAGGGAGTGAAGCATAAGGTGGCAACACCTTATAACCCACAAACCAGTGGCCAAGTTGAGATCTCCAACAAGGAAATCAAGGGCATTCTAGAGAAGATTGTTGGAACTAAGAGGAAGGATTGGTCAGATAAGCTTGATGATGCACTTTGGGCCTATAGGACAACTTACAAGACTCCCTTGGGTACCACACCTTTCAAACTTGTGTATGGGAAGGCTTGCCACTTACCAGTAGAGCTTGAGTACAAGGCATTGTGGGCTGGGAAGCTGCTGAACTTTGACATCAAGAGTGCCAAGGAGAAGATACTCTTTCAGTTACATGAGCTTGATGAGATAAGGATGGATGCTTATGAGAACTCAAAGATATACAAAGAGAAGACCAAGGCCTTTCATGACAAGCACATCCTCAAGAGAGAGTTCAAGGCTGGAGATCAAGTTCTTCTGTATAACTCTAGACTGAAGTTATTTTCAGGGAAGCGCAAGTCAAAATGGTCCGGTCCATTTGTGGTTAAGGAAGTGAAGCCTTATGGAGCAGTTGTGCTTTGGGAAAAGCAGGGTAATGATTTCACTGTGAATGGACAGAGAGTCAAGCAGTACATGGCCACCATACCAAAGGAGATTGGGACATCAACCCCACTCTCTGTTCCTTCCCCAGCCTAATCTCAAAGAAGGCAGAGTCAAGCTAGTGACTTTAAACAAGCTCACTTGAGAGGAAGTCCCATGTATATCCTTGTAAATATTGCATTAGGATTTCTTTTTTTTCGAGACTTTTGGATGAAGTGTGATGAGTATGGTTGAGATTGTTTGGATAAGGTTTGGAAAGGATGAAAAAAATAAGGTGGAACGGCCTGGAACTGAGGTTAGGACAAGCCGGCGAGTCTGTGGCCGAGAGCGCTCGGGTGGCGTATGCCGGGTGGAGCCACCCGCGCAGGAGAGATGGTTCGATCAGGATGGGAACTGCGGCTGCATATGTGCCGGACGGCGTACCCGCGCGGGAACGTGACCAGCACGATGATCCGAACGCGCGGCCAGTAATGCGCGGCCAGAGCTACCCGCGCGTGTTCGGAAAGCTTGATTGGTACTCGGAACGCGCGGCCAGTTATGCGCAGCCAGAGCAACCTGCGCGGTACCAGACCGTACGGACGTGCGGGGAAGAAACTCGCGGGCTCATCCGACCCACCCCGAACCGCGCACGACCCAGGTATGATTTCTTATTCTTTCTTCAACCTGACCCGACCCAACTCACCCCTTATACCTAATTTCATCCCTTCTCCCTCATTTCACCTCTTCTTCCCAAATCTAAAAAACCTCTCTAGCCTCCACACACCAAAAACACCATATCTCATTCAAATCTCCACCAAATCATTCCATTCTTTTTCCTACACCCAAATCTTCACCCTCTTAGTCTATTTTCTTGAATCCATTCATCCACAGCAAAGTATGGTTTCTTTAAGTTCAAATTCGTAATGCTCATGAACCCTAAAAATTTGAACTTGAAATTTGACCATTTCTTGCTAGATTCTTGTGAAATAGACTAGGGAATGCTTATATATCATGCTGGGTAGTTGATTTCATGCTGGAACTGATTTAAAATTGAACTTTGGGAAATTATGGTTCATGAGATTTGGGGGTTTTTCACTAATTATTAAATTGGGGTTGATTGTGGGTTAGATTGGTTAGCTAAGCTGTTCTAGATCTTGATTAAGTTGCAATTTCAGTCTGATTGATGATTTCTCTTGAGTTTTGGCTTGATTGAGATTCTCATGCTCATTAAAAAAAAAAAAAAAAAAAAAAAAAAAAAATTGAGCATGAGAGCTTGATTGCACTGTGATAGCTTTTGCTAGGTTGTTGGTATTAGTTTGAGCTCACAATTGTTTACTCAAGTTTCTCTCATTCAAAAGTTTTCTCCTTCCTTGTGCTTAATATTTTTCCAAGACTTGAAAATTTTCAGGTACAAAATGGGGAGGAAGGATGCAAACTTGATTGAAGAGGAAAGGGTTGAGGCTGCTCAAAGAGAGACTTCTCAGTTTGGGAAAGAGTTAGGCTCCATGCCTGAATCAGAGGACGAGCGTAGACAGCAAGCTTTGGCAATGCTAAGGAAGCAGGCACAGGCTAAAAGGGATGGCAAGAGAGTTGTTCTCAGTTTGGGAAAGAGTTAGGCTCCATGCCTGAATCAGAGGAGGAGCGTAGACAGCAAGCTTTGGCAATGCTAAGGAAGAAGGCACAGGCTAAAAGGGATGGCAAGAGAGTTGTTGTTGATGAGAGTGTGGCTGATATTGCTCACAAGCAAGCCTGTAGGAACCCTTAAAAAAATTATTAATAGAGTGGTCGAAGAATTGATCGTGAAGGAACCTTAAGCTGCTCGACCCTATTAGAGAAGGTGTTAGATTGAAAAGACGGATGTTTTGGAAGAATAAAAATTTTGGAAGCACGACATTGTAGAAGCACAACGTTTTCGAAACCCGACGTTTCTTCTCCGCAAAGTTTTCCCGGAAAAATTTCGTATCATTAAAAATATGATTTTAGAAGCCGGAAGCAGGACGGGAATTTAAGTCGGATGGGAAGTAAGCAGGACGGGAATCGAAGCACGACGAGAAAACCCGAAATCAAACAAAAACCCTTATTTCGGTATTTTGAGATTTTTCGAGAAAGCCAGAGGCTCGGGAAATATTTCCATCAAGGTCAGAATTATTTTGAATTTTATTAAAAATATTCGGCTCATCAGAACAGATGTAGAAAAATATTCGGGATTGATCGCGGGTCGAAAATTCACCGGAAGGGTCGAAATCAGTTGAATGGACACAGAAGCTCGAGGTGGCTTGATCTATGAGATAAGGACGTGGTGTCAACTGCCTGGCATGATAGGTGGCAAGGGAAGCAGGAGGTGTTGAAGCCCAAACGATCACAACATGCAGAGTGACACACAGAAGCAGGAGGTGCCGCTAGACCTGCAACCAAAACATGCTGATCGACATGTGTGCGATGTCGTGTCGATCTGCATGAAACCAGTCCATGTCATTAGACATGTGGAGGACGTGGTGTCTTCATGCATTCCATCCTGGTCATGCTGCCAGACATGTGGAGCACGAGGTGCCACCGCGCATGCGTCCGGAGCCATACGAAACTACACACGGGCTGCCACACGGCCTGTTTCAGATTGGTTGCTGCTTCCTATAAATACCCCAAGACCCCAGCTCATTTCATACCATCCAGACCAGTTCAAAGTCAGTAAAACGTGAGCGAGAAAGCAAAGAAAGAAAGTTAGAGTTTCGATCATTTTCGATCCTTTTTCGGCAGTTTTTGAGAGTTTTCGAGAATAGTTACTCTGCCCACCTTGAGTCGACATCTGAAGATGGTTCTGCTCAAGTGAAGATCAGTCCATACGTGGGTCTACTTGTGAAGGTCAAGAAAAGGGTTCGGATCGCAGAAGACGGGCATGGGGTCAAGGCCACGGTCATCCAAAAATAGTGAGTTTGATTGCTAAGCTGTTTTCATGCAGGTTCCCATTACTTGGAAGTTGGATCATGGCAGGGGGCCAGGTATAAACTGAGTAACGGTTTGTTTAATTAGTAGTAATGGCTAGGTTGATTAGTTAATGGCATGCTTAGTTATTGCTTGAAAATCAAAGTAGCATGCTAATCGTTAGGTTGATTGGTTAGCTAGCGATGCTTAGATGATATCGCTAGGTTGCTGTTAGTTAGATATTCTGGAACTAGTCTTATGCTAGATTCTAGAATGTTGTTGATTGTGTTGATTGTGATTATTGCTTGGAACCTTTGTTATATCACCGGGTTTAGTATTAGTTATATATTGGCCGACAGAATGTGCGTAACCCGCGATTGCTAGGCATATTGTGGGTGAGTTAGCGTTCCTTCAGACCTCGTATCCAGCGGGTTCAAGGAAACCCCTTATTTGCTGGATCGGGAAGACTCAGAGAGACGGGGTCATGGCCTAAGGCTGAGTTATTACACGACGGTGTAATGTGGCAGTGACCCGAAGGACTGTGGGCTGTCGCGCGGTGACCCGAATGAATGTGGGCCGCGGTCGGTTGAAAGTTCCTTCTTCTAGCCTTCGTGGTAGGGAGATAGGATATTGCCGATGATGAAGGAGGAACCTAACGTCACCGGGCCCTAGTTTTATTTTGTAGAGTTATGGGTTTGGTAAACCCTAGTTTATCGATTTACGAGTTTTAGCGACTATCTTATAGTATCGTTAATTTTACTCGTATTATTTTCTGCTGCGGATTTCTGATTTGCCTATTACTATTGTTGATTTGGGTTATTAGGGGAACCTCTTGCTTTAGATTTGTTTGGGGTGGGATAGCGAGGGGTTCTATTTGTTAGTTGGGGATTGTAACTCACTGAGTAATGCTAGATTACTCACTCCTCACTCTTTGTTGTTTTCAGGTAGAGTTCGTAGTGGTCGCGGGAAGTTAGGCCGGCTGGTGTAGATTTGCATCTTTTTGCTTAAAGCCTTTTTCAGACTATAAGTATGTAGTTTAACTCTTTTGGCTAGCCACTACTTGTATAAATAAGTTGTGTTTTGCGAACCATGTTTCATGTATGATATATAAAGCGATGTTTTATGTAAATGGCTTGTTGTATCTGATACTAGCTTTGTCCAAACTAACACAACGTCAGATTGGGGTACGGGTGGAGAAGTTTCAGGCCTTGATCTGACGGGACGTGTTAGTGGTCGAACTGGCCTAGTCACGAATTGCACTCTTTGTGACCTTGGCCGGAATGCCCCTAGCCGTCATGTAGCGCTCTCAAACTTTGGTAGAAAGTTGGTCCATCGGTCATGTTCTTGTTTGATTGTTGGTCGGAGGTTCGACCTATACCTAGAATGGTTCGGGGGTGTTACAGAGGTGGTATCAGAGCATGGTTTTGTCCATGCGTGACACAAGTGCTTTCAATGATTTTTATTGAGTCAAAAGAGTCCCAAAAAGATGCTTTAGGAAACCAGCCACTTCCTGTGTTTAGTTATATAAGATTAGGACTTACCCTTTTAATTATGTGCAGATGGCTAATCGCGGGATAGGTAATGATGGACGAGATCAGATTTGGGGAGAGGGTAGGGATTCGACTGGAAGAGGATTGGGCTACATATCAGACCGAGAAAATGGAAATGGTGTTAGTGAGATGTTTGGATATGATAGGAGCCCTCCTCTGAGAACAAGATCTTTTCTTGTGTACGGTAACAGGACCAGAGTTACAAGGGAAGACAGTATGGCGAGCATTAGTCCAAGTCGTAATTGGGACCACAGACATCAGCATGATCAATCCGCTCAATCAAACCAAAGGCCAGATCAGAACCGTGCAACAGAAAGACCACAAGATCAAGGAGCAGAAAACACCTTGAAGCTTTTACATGACGTGATGACCAAGGCGTTAAGTAACCAGGCCACACATACTCATACTCCTGCAGTTTCCAAGTTGTTACAAAGGAAGATCAGATCCTATTGAAGCCGACAAGTGGATTACTATGATGGAGAAGAATTTTGAAGCCATGGAGTGCCCAGAAGAATACAAGAAGAAGATTGCAGTGTTATCTGGAAGGAGACGCAACAGGATGGTGGGACAGCATGGAAAGGCAGCGTGGACATACCATCACATCATGGGAATCGTTCAAGGAAGAATTCGAGAGGAAGTACTTTCCTCCTGAAGCAAAGCATCGGTTGGAGCGTTAGTTTATGAACCATGTTCAAGGAGATAGGCCAGTTAGGAGCTATGATTCTGAGTTCACAAGGTTGAGGCGACATGTTTTTGATGGGCGTGAAGAAGAAGGAACTATGATCAGTAGCTTCATGTACGGATTAAAACCGGAGCTTGGAAGTCGATTAGCTGGGAGCAACTTTAGTAGCTTATCGGATCTGGTGGAAAAGGCCGTTAATGTTGAGGCTGAATTAGAGGTTGAAAGAAAGGTTACACAACATTCTGGCGGACGCACCATGTTCAACCAAGGAGAGAGACCAAATTACAACAAGGGTCCAAGATTTAAGAAAGGCAAAGGCCGAGGATTTGGAGGACAAGTCAACAATCGGGGTTACTGTGGGAACCGAAATTCGCACCGTCAAATTAAGTTGATTTGGAGGAAAGCCAAGTGAACCAAGCCTTCCCTGAAGGTCCCGGATATCTGCTGGGCCGCACACGACACAATCAGTTCGACAAAGAAAATATGAAAACGAAATAAAAATCGTAAGAAAAAAGAATAGAGCAAGAGATTTTATTTCTGAATCCGCGTTTGAGCGTGAACAACAGGTAAGAGCCTTGGCTACGAGAGCTGTCGGCAAGTTCGCTAGTCTGATCGCCTAAGTCTATCCTAGTTGAGTCGCAGCTCGCTAGTGAAAACAGAAAATAATGCTAAGTTGCTCTAAGTGCTCTGGACGTTTTTGTGATCTGGTTTGCTTCTTGCTCAAAGCTCTCCTTATATACTCCTCCTATGACGGTCTATCTTCTCGCGGGCTGAGTTGGACTTTTTCCATTTTCGTCCATCTTTGTATTTATCGGGAAACTTGACATTTATCTTCGGAAATCTCGACATTTATCTTCTGGAAACTTGATATTTATCCCTTATGGAAACTTGACATTTATCTCTTATGTGAGGATAAAGATAAACCGTCATAGTTATCCTTCTTTTTCGGAAAATCGTACGTGGGCCGTTTTGGCCGCGTTGGGCCGTTTAGGCGTTTTTACGGTTTTTCGAAAGGACAGTCTTTGAAGGTCTCGATGTTTCCGAAGGAACCTCGATTCCTTGTTTAGTCGAGGAAGTGTCGTTCTAGAATAACCGTGATCATACCAAACTTGCGTAGACTGATCCGAACAAGCTAAGATGGGATCGAACCGGACACGATAGGAACGAGACCGGGACGAGGGCCGTGGACCGACGCTGGGCCGACCCGCGCGACGGGTGCCGCCGGCGCCAGGCCGGGTACCGCCGGCGCCAGCCGGTACGCCAGCGCCAGGCCAGCCCGCTCGGTGCCGCCCGCCAGGCTGTGCCGCCGGCGCCAGCCGCCCTGCCCGGTGCCGCGGCGCCAGGCCACCCTCCCGGGTGCCGCGCGCCAGGGCAACCCGCGTCCCGTGCCGCCGGCGCCAGGCCGGGTACCGCCCGCGCCCTCCCCGCGTGGCCGCCGGCGCCAGCCAGCCCAGTCCCGCGTTGCCGCCGGCGCCAGGCAAACCCGCGTCCCGCGTTCCGCCGGCGCCAGGCCCCGTTCATGTCCACCGCGTCTGCTCCGGCGCCAGCCCCCGCGCCCGCCTCCGCTCCGCGCGCGCCTCCCTCCGCGTCGCCTGCCCTCCCGCCTCCCTCCGTGCCGCCCGCGTTCCTCTTTCCGCCGTGCCCACCCGCGTCCCTTCGCCTGCCCCTGCCCTCGCTGCCGCCGGCGCCAGGCCAGCCCGCGTCCCGCGTGCCGCCGGCGCCAGGCCCCCGCTGTCCCCGTGCCGCGCCAGGGTGCCGCCGCCAGCGCCGGTGCCGCCGTCCGCAGCCAGCCCTCGGTCCCGCGTGCCGCCGGCGCCAGCCAACGGTGCCGCCGTCCCACCCGTCCCGCGTGCCGCCGGCGCCAGGCCGGGTCCGCCGCCGGCCGGCACGCGTGACGGCCGCCG